>JAVHZT010000090.1:0-300000 GCA_035079005.1 Fraxinus americana | reverse complement strand
TTCAACCACTTGTAAATAAAATATTTTGCACATAAATTCAAATTTTTCTTACTTTCTAATCTCGCATTATCCTAAAAATTAATATTCAAAATTATATTTTTTTTAAATAGTGGTTGTCAAATATGAGAGTAGTAAAATTTTAATGGAAATTTGGCCAAATAGTCTGGTTGGGCAATGAGAATGGCCATTGACCAACATTAAAATAAGATTTTAAAAAAAATTAAAATATTTTAATTGGTAAATTGACAAAGTTGCCCTTCAATTTATATCAAAAAATATTCACTAAATTTTTTTCATTTCACCCTATTTTTTCTTCTTCATTCTCACTATGAAACCCTATTCCCCAAATTTGAATTATAACATCGTCTTCTTCACTTTAGTTTCCAGTACATTTCAAGATTACCAAAAAAGTTTTCTTGGATTCAAGTTTATTTCACATTACTTCATCTCTCTTTGATAAGAGCTAGTACAACAAAAAAAGTAATTATTTCCCTCAATTTTTTTTATTTTTATTTTTTCATTTTGAAATGTTATTTTGTGATTCCATTGGTGTAGGATTAGAATGAAAAAGTGTAAAAAGGCATTTTTTCTATGATTTCACATTTTACTTGTATATTTAATTTAGTTGTAGTTGAGTTTTTTTTTAATGTGGATGAATTTTTGATACGTTTGGGATTTTGAAGATGATGGAGTTAAAAGGAAATTCATTTATTAGCATTATTATAAATGGATATTGTGATATGCGAATTTCTTGTTCTTTTATATTCCTTGGGACTTAAAGAGCAACTCTCTGGGTAATTTCATTTAAGTAATTCTATGAATTTTAGTAAAATTCTTCATATTATACTTTATTGTACTTCGTGATTTCCTGTAGGTCCCATTATTGAACTTTACACTTGTTGATTTCAGAATTTCTAGACAAAAATGCATCATATAATGTGCTCTCATGGTTACAGATTGAATGAAATTCTTTAAAATGACATTATTATGGAGCAATACAACTCTTAGTATTGATGTCGTCGACATAATTTTTGCATGTGTTGCTATGTGGATCCTTGTCTATTATATGCCTCTATTTTGTTTATTTAAGAAATCAGATTTTTAGTAGATTTTGATAAAAATTAATGAAATGCATTTTTAAAAAATTAATAAAAATTATGGATCCAATAATATATGTGATTGAAAATGAGTTTTAAAAAATGAGGACCAAATAACGGCTATGTTTCGCTATTTTTACTACAATGCCCTTATTTATAGAATTGATCTTAACCTACTAAACAATGTATATAAGTTGGTAACTTGAAAGGTTGTGTATCCCCTTGACTTTATTGAATCCTTTTATTCTTTAGTTGTGTTATTGTTGTTTCATTACATCTACATTGATTATTACTTGATTTGACTTTGATTAAATTGTTGTTCCAGGAAAAAGAGCTAGCATTGAGATCGGAGTGGGAACAAACTAATTTTGGTTGCGACAAATGTGGTAACTCGTGGTCTTGATATTACTTACATTTCTCACGTTATCAACTTTGATATCTCTAATGATATTGATGATTATGTATACCGAATTGTCGTGCTAAGAAAACAAGATTGGCTACCATTTTTTAAACAAAGAACAATTCACCACCATCGAAGTCACTAGCTGATTTGATCCAGGAAGCCAATCAAGAGGTACCCATTAATCGATTAGATTTGCAAGTCAAGCTCCATATGGAGGTAAAAGTATGCATGATGGGAGGTATTTTGGTGGTCGTGATTTTAGAAGAGAAAACTCATATAATCGGGGGGAAGCACAAATTAGTATAGTGGTGGTGGTGGAAAAAATGGTAATTATATGGTTCTAGGTTGACCAGATGTTAAGATTAGCATTTTACAGTACCTCAAAATTATTCCATTTTAAGGTATAAAAGTTTTTCCCTAGAATAAAAGGATTTTTTTTTTTTTTTTGTGGAAGGAGGGCGGTACCTCCGAAAATTTTATTAATTTGTCATCACTTATGGCGGAGGAATATCGTGGTAACAAATGATATCAATGAAATCAATAAATAAGGAAGTATTATTTCCCTAACAATGAAATTAAAGAATAAAAGGAAAGTAGTAAAAAATGAGTACTACTTCCCTTATAAAAGAATAAGTTAAAGTAAAACTAAAAGTAAAAGCAAAATACAAATACAAATACCTAAACTCTATTGTTGGGCAAACCATACATGTCAATCTGAACAAGTGCCCTGATATGTCGTAGTAGGTCGACTTGTCCATATTCCTGGTATCTATGGTGATGCCAACCCTCGGTAGCAAGTGCATCTGTAACTTGGTTCCCCTCTCGAAGATGTGGGAGACCATATCTCTGTCAAATAAAATAATATCTACAATCTATCTGAGTATTCCCTGGATAGGCTACAGTCCGCCACCTCTGGTGATGCAGTGAATGGCAACAGTCGAATCTTTCTCAACCCAAATATCTAATAAACTAAGATCTCTAGCCAATAGTATCCAATCACAAATAGCCTTGACTTCCGCCTTTAATATCATACATTGTCTATATTAAGCTGAGAAAGCCCTGATACAATTTTTTGTGTAGTCCCTGATGATGCCTCTCCCACTTGCAAACCCATCATTGACACAACTATCAGTGTTGATCTTGACAGATTCAAATGATGGAAAGTGCCACCAAACCATGATAGGGGAATGAGTTGGGGAGAGAGTCAAAGAAATACCAAAAAGTATAGCAAGCTGCTGTCATTACACCAATATAACGGTCGGAATAGCTACCAATATAGAGGTAGGATACTATACGGTAAACTCTCCAGCTAATACGTCTCGAGCTCATACGTATATTCATGTGCTTTGCCCTATTCCTCCCAGTCCAAAAAAACCAGAAAACTTCTAGAATACCTCCATTTTAGAAATCTTTGTCTGACACTCTCTCTTGTACTCATAGTAATCTGAAATAAGGCCCCAAAATTTTGTCAAACGTGATCTAAAATACTGCTATCAGTAAACATATGAGTGATGGTCTCAATCTCATAATGACACTAACATCAGAAGCCAAATGACTACCGATCCTCCTCTAGATAATGACATCAACTGGTATTAAATCATGCCCTAGTCTCCAACAGAAGAATGAAATGGTAGTAAGTACGATAAGACTCCACAATAGGCGAAATGAATCCTGAATTGGCCCCCTAGAGCGGATCAACTGCCATGTTGATTTAGTATTAAATCTACCATCTGATGTGGCCTTCTAGAAAATACGATCCAAGACATCAAGACATAGTGGAATGGTCGCGATCTGCTCTGCCATAGCTGATGGAAAAGCCTGAAGTAATCACCCAAAATCACATCCAGTCTCCTTGAAAAAGTCCTACACCCTCGCGATGTATGCCGTCTATGTGAAAAATGGATGTTAATGTAGAATTACCCATCCAAAAATATGCCAAAAGAAGATCTGCCCTATCCCAAGATGCCACACAATATGTGTCTCGGCGCATGGTCCAAATTTCTTCAGTCTTTTCCAAATAGGCGAAGCTAAATAAGGAATTGCTGCAAGCGAAGGATGTGTCCCTCTACAATATTTTCCCAGTAGAACTTGAGCCCAACAAGAACTCTGAGACCTAAACAACCACCATAGCTTCAATGAAAATGTATCCACCGTATCCTATAACCGTTTAAAGCCTAGACCTCCCTCGTCAACAGGAAGGCAAATCGTCTTCCAACTACGCCAATATATACGACGCGCATGATCCTTAGAATCCCATAAGAATCGTGCAAATATACTTCCTAACCTTTTTAGAATGACCTTAGGAAGTTGCATAATTTGGAATAGATACAGTAGTATAGAGGAAAGAACAGACCTCAGTAGAGTAATCCTACCACCATGAGAGAGAAGACGTGAAACCCATCTAGAAATCCTACTTACTGACCTTCATAATGAGATCATCATACAAAACGCTCATCTAGCCCCTTTAAACATAAGGACTCCCAAATATGTGAACGGTTGTCTCTGATATGAAAATTCAGTTAAATTCACTAACCTTTGTATATGAATATCAGATGCCCACCTAGGCAATATAAGACCACTCTTGTCTCTGTTCACCAATTGGCCAAAGACCACCTCATAGTGCTCCAAAAAATTGATGACCCTTCTGATAGACTTCTTCTGTCCATTGGAAAATATAATCATATCATCAACAAAAGTAAGATGAGAGACAAGAGTACTACCTCCCTGTCAATACTGCATGCTAGGATATGTCTGAAACCTCGGAGTAAGTAATCGAGAAAAGTAATCCGCAACAATAATAAATAAGGATGGAGAGATAGAATCTCCCTATCTGAGTCCCCACCATGAAGAAAAGAAACCACATGGTCGTCCATTTAGAAGTAATGAGAATCGACACTCCGATATACAACGTCTAATCCGATCAATCCACAACTGGTCAAAACCAAACGCATCCAATATAGAATAAATGAATCCACAATCCATACAATCATATGCTTTAGCCATGTCAAGTTTCAGCATAACATTCCCTCCACGTATTTTATTATCCAACGTGTGTAGAAACTCCTGGGTCAACAAAATATTGTCCCTAATAAGTCGAATAGGGACAAATCCACTATGTTGAGGGGAAATAATACAAGGCAGAAATGAACTCATTATGTTGTTCAACAGCTTTGTGATAAACTTATTGAACACCGTACACAGGCTGATAGGTCTTTAATCCGTCCATCTACAAGCATTCTCCCTATTCGGAAGCAAAAAGAATAAGAGGATTTTGATGTTTTAGACAATTCAAAAGAGTTGTAGACTACATTTGAAGATGTGCATATCAGTAGGATGACTTTATTTTAGGACATGGATTTTTTCTATTGTACATGTTTGTCTTTAGTTAAATATTAGTGTGTATCTTTACGGTTTTATGTCTCAAGAAAACATTGTGAGTGTCATTATTGGACTTATAAGCGTCCATGAGAATACCAAAAGTGATATTACATAAATTATAAGTGTCCATGAGAATGAAACAAATGCTGTCACAGGACTTATAAACTTCCATGAAAATGGCACAAATGCCGTTACTGAGTTGAAAATTTCCACTAGAACAACATAAGTATCATTAATGACTTATAAGTTTCCATTATAATCCATGTCATTTCAACCATTCTTTATCACATGGTCAACATTTATGTCTTATATATGTTAAGGGATCTATTACTTGTGGTCGTTACACTGAAAACAGATCAAACTGCAAGAGAAAATAACGGAACAACACAAGTGCTTTTACTGAGAACATAATGAACAGGTGTTTTTATGTTTGCAAATATAAGTGTCCATGAGAACATCACTAGTGTCGTTGCTGAAATAACTCACATAATCAATTAGTTTAATTAATTTAAGTTGCAAGATGAACATGCCATTTACATAAGTTAAGAGATGTGTTCATTAATTATATTTTCTAACGAATCAATACAATGACTTGTAATTTCACCAATTTGATATCATATAATCTATTTCAATTCAACCACTATTTTGTTACATGATCAATCTTTCCGACATTCTTAAATTAGAAAATCTAATGTCTGATGTTGTTACGGTGGAAAAGAACGAAAATATTAAAGAAATCAACAAAAGTTACAAGTGTCGTTAAATAACACTTGTGCCGTTCTATCTATAAACACGAGTTTAAGCAGTTACGACTCATCCATGACTCGAGAACCAATAAGTCGAACTTATTTTAGTTGCAAGATAGACATGCCATTTACAAAAGTTGAGACTTGTGATTGTTAATTATATTTTCCAACGAATCAATAAAATAACTTGTGATTTTACTAGGGGTGGGCAATGGGTCGGATTGAGTCGGGTTTGGCCCGAAACCAACCTGACCTGACCTGATATACCCGATTTTAGGGCTCTTTCACAAACCAACCCGACCCGGCTCCTACCCTAAACCAACCCGACCCGAATTGGGTCGGTCGGGTCGAGTCCAAAATGTATGATTAAACTGATGATCGAAAAGTAAAATTTTAGGAGGACGAAAGAAATGTACAACTAGTTGTGCTGACTGTTTGGATTTGACATGGCGAAAAAGTCCTATTGGAAGTTTACAAGGATAATATGGTAAATATATAAATGTGGACAAAGAGAAAAGAACATAGTTTCACGGCTTTGTATGTTGGGTAGTGCTATTCTGATAATATTCCATGTATATCTTCCTCCAATGCAATACTCTCTACATTTTACATTTTTAGGGCATTGTGATCAAAATCTCATTACATTTTAGGGCACTGGTAAGAAGCAGAATTACCTCAATTGCCAAAGAAAGTAGGTCTGAAACTGAAGGGAGACTCATTTACAATAATTAATCCTTGATTGCATGGTGAAGAAATAGTCGTCACACGAGGAGCCATGCTTATCCCTGTAATCGGTGCTCTCGCCATTATATATATCTTCTCCGTTTATTCGAGGCTCTGGAATAAGCTTTTCCCATTCACCTCCTACAACAAATTGCAAAACCTTCCTCAATTAACACTTCAAAAAAATCACTGCCTCCAACAAAAGAGTTCATTTCAATGGGCTTCACTGGGTGAGATAGTGAATAATAGGGTTTCAGTGAGAAGGGTCGGTTTGTGAGGCTGAACCGACCCAACCTGTAATTATTTTACACTTATTTTAGCTGACCCGGGTTTATCCTTAAACAGACCCAACCCGACCTGTTTCGGGTTGGGTTGGGTCATTTTTCGGGTCGTGAATTTCAAGTCCAGTCCTAGAATTTTACGAACTCGATATCACATAATCTATATCAATTCAATCGTTCTTGTTATATGATCAATCTTTTTGACTTTTTTAAATTAGGGGATCTAATGTTTGAGATTGTTGCATTGGAAAAGAAGGAAAATATTGGAGAAATCAACAGAACAATACTAGTGCCGTTAAACCGCATGTGTACCGTTCTGTTTATAAACATGAGTATAAACAGCCACGACCCGTCCAGCTCAAGTTGTAGGATGGACATGTCGTTTACAAAATTCGATAGATATGCTCATTACTTATATTTTCTAACCAATGTAGATCATTACTTGTGATTTCACTACTGGATATCGTACAATCTACGTCAATTCTACTGTTATTTGTCACATAATCAATATTTCTCACTTTCTTAAGTTAGGGAGTCCAATGCTTGAGTTCGTTGCGCCGAAAAAGAAGCAAACACTGGAGAAATCAACAGAACGATACAAGTGTTGTTAAGCGACTCTTGTGTCGTTCTGTTTATAAATACAAGTATAAATAGTGATGACACATCCAAGCCCCAACAGTCGATAAGTTGAACTCATTTAAGTTGCAGGTTGAACATGTCGTTTACAAAATTCAATATATATGTTCACTACTTAATCAATATGAAAAAAAAAAAAAGCACAAGTGCCGCTACTGTTTTGAAAAAGGCAGAAGTATCGTTACGTCTGTAAACATGATATGATTAATTGATGTGATGTATATTTTGAAATTAATTTGCTATTAAATCAATAATATTTTATTTTTGAATATCATTTCTATATTTTCTTATTAAAATACTCAAAACGAAACCAGTGATATTTTATTGTAACAAAAAAATAGTATATTTGTTTTTATGGCTTCATCGATTCTAAGACAATGACAATCAATCATTCAAAACATTATAAATAGTTTGTATTTCAAAATGAAAAAAGTAATACATCATAACACCACCATCTTTTTTCAATATTACAAAAACAGTGCATCATAACACCACAAAAACCAGCATATGTGTCATTTTGTCTTTACCATTCTTGTCTCTCGCTGAATTGTTTCCTTTTTTGGTGGACATCCACTTCCTCTTTGTGTCAACGATCGTATCACCTTTCTTGATTGACCATTATCGAGAATTTCCTAGTTCACTTCGTTTGGCAGTGGATATATATATTCAGAATAAGCTTGTTTCCAGTAAAAAGTACTATAAAATGAAGAGCAAAACCTGTAATAGTTATCTCTAAGGGTCCGTTTGATTGTAAATATGGAAAATATGTGGAAAGAAAATGTTTTACAAGGAATTGATTTGCCTAAAAATTATTTTATTGGGAATTGTAATTAATTGTGTTTGATTGATATAATTTTTCATAAAAAATATTGAAAGTTTAGTGTCCGTTTGGCTTCGTTTTTATGAAAATTGTCTATTAAAGTGATAATTTTTTCTATCATTGGGTCTAGAATTTGTTTCAATTGCCAAAAAAATGAAAAAAAAAATTTTCATACCGAATATCATTCATTTGGCTTTGTTTTGCATGGAAATTGTTAATAAAAGCGATAAATTTTTTTACCATTATTGTACTCGTTGATTCTAAAACTACTAGAAATCATAGTATTATCAAATTTCTCATGCCATTGCTTCGGTGCTTGTTTTAAACCATAAAGTGATTTAACCAGTTATATAGACTTTTCTTTCTTGACTTGGAGCAGAAACTAATTGCTCCATGGAGATTTTTTCATTCAAATCTCCATTTAGAAAAGTTGTTTTTATATCCATCTGATGTATTTTCAGATTTCGCAAGGCCTCAATAGCAATTATCATCCGAAAATAAATTATTCTCGACATAGGAGAATAAGTATCAAAGTAATATAAGACTTCTTTTTGCTTATACCCTTTGATTACTAGCCGAGCTTTATATTTATCAATGGAGCCATCCGCTTTCATCTTCTTCTTAAAGATCGACTTGTAGCCCAAAGGCTTACAGCCCGGTGGAAGATTTACTAATTCTCAGGTATGATTCTGTAGGATATAATCAATTTCACTCTTGATCACTTCTTTCCACAAATGACCATCTAGAGAGGATATAGCTTCTTTATAGCTTTGAGGATCATTCTCCATCAAATATGTGAGAAAATCAGGGCCAAACGTCTTAGAGGTTTTGGTCATTTTGCTCCGTCTAGGCTCATCCTCACATTCTTCAACTGGATCTTTACTGCTGCCAGAAGCAGAAGATTTTGTAGTCTGTTCAATAGGAGTTAACTGTTTAAGAGATTTACAAGGAAATACATTCTCAAAGAATTGAGCATTCCTAGACTCCATAATCGTGTTCGGATGAATATCAGGTACATTCGAATAATGTACAAGGAAACTATATGCCCTACTATTTTGTGCATAACCAAAAAACACACAGTCAATTGTCTTAGGTCCAATCTTGACCTTCTTAGGAGGAGGACCGCGACCTTCGCAAGACACCCCCACATTCGTAAGTATTTATACGAAGGTGTTTGACATGTCCAAAGTTCATCGGGAGTCTTATCCATATTCTTTCTTAACACTTTATTCAAAATGTAATTTGCAAAAAGAATAACTTCTCCCCACATGTTTTGTGGTAATTCAGAACTAATTAACATAGAGTTCATCATTTCTTTTAATGTTCGATTCTTACACTCAACAATTCTGTTTTAGCCACCACTCCTTAGTGTTAGACCGCACCGAGTGTTAGACCGCACCGAGTTAACCTCACTAATCACTGCCGTAAAGTTTTGGTCAGACATGTCATCTGAGAGATGATCTCTCTCATTTCCAACAATATTAGCCTGAGGGCGCTGCTTGTTATCCCTCTCCGGCTGACGGCAGTCTGCTGACAGATGCCCAACTTTGTCACAATTGAGGCACTTTCCATTGAATTGGAACTTAGACTTCTTTCTTAGCCCACTGGTAGGCTTCAATTGAGACCCTTTCATGGTCTATTTTTTATCTTTCCAATTTTCGTTACCCTGTTTGGTTTTAAAGGAATGACCTTTCTTGGTTCTAGAACTCTGGTCGTACTCCAATGCATTAGCCTTCTCAGAGTAAGAATTCCCTAAATTACGTTCAGTTTTTTTGTTATCCCCCTCAATGCGCGCTTGATAATTAAATCCTCAAAAAATCTCTTTCCTTTTATACTGCAAATAGCTTTTAAAAGCCTTCCACTGAGGAGGGAGCTTGTGAATTGCAATAGCCACCTGTAGAGATTCTAACATAGTGAGACCATCAGCATGCATTTCTGGCAAAAGAACTTGATACACCTGCACTTGGCTCATCACTGAACGTGAATCAAACATTTTGAAATCCATGCACAGACTAGTTAAGAATTTCTTAGACCCAGTATCTTCGGACTTGTACTTCTTTTTAAGAACTCCCAAATCTCCTTAGCAGACTTCTTTACCACGTACACGTGATACAGAGAATTCTGTAGGCCATCCAAGACATAGTTGCGACGTAAAAAATCAGCACTTTTCCATGCATCCCAAGCCGTACTCCTATGCATATCAGTGTCATTTTTAGCCACGATAGGGGCATCCTCGATGAGGAAATGTGCAAGACCCAAAGTAGTAAGATAAAAAACCATCTTATTCTGTCATGTCTTAAATCAGTGCCAATAAACTTATCTAATCGAATTGCATAATTCACCGGAAATGAAGCTGGAAACGATGGCAAAGGTACCGAGACCGCAGCCCTAAGTACTGGCAAAAGTATTGTACCAAATTGGATTGCCTAGGCCGCAGCCGTAGGCAAAGTGATGTTCATTCCAACATGAGGAATCCCGCCACCGATTGTCCCATCTACGGGAGGAATGCCAATAGAGGTCTCCACAAAGTTCACAGTGGTCATTGCCGAACTTGGTACACCCGTACCAACAGTGTTGTTTCTGTTGTTCACATTGTCATTTCCATGTGACGCCATTTAACCTTAAAGAACAAGCAACAAATAATTTAAAATACTTATAAATTCGAGATCTAAATTATCTGTTCGAAAAAATAAAATTTTAGAACATATTATTTTGTCAAATTATTTACAACTTAACAATCATTTAAAATTGAATTAGAAATCATTTAACTAATAATTTGATTAATCATTAAAAAAAAGTAATCAATCATGAGTAATAATTGTAAATAATTAAATAATCATTACAAAATGATTTGAAAACCATCTTGATTGTTAAAACCATGTAAAGCTACTTAAATCCATGCAAAATCACTATCAATTCTACCATGCAAACCAAAATCGCAGGGAACCTATCCTAAGGGACTTTTCTGTAAACCAAGTTTTTTTCTTCAACCGTACTGATTCAAACCTAATGAACTTACAACACACTATTAAATAGATAGAATATCAGCCTTTTTCGTAACAGACAAACAAACAGAAGGTGGGAAGGAAAAAAAGAAAAAAATCGACAGTAAACAAACTTGGAAGAAAAAAATCTGTTCTCAATTTTCTCGAAATGAGAATTCGATTTAAACTTCTTGGATAATAATTAGAGAATTAAAGTAGATCAAAACAAAACCGAAAGCCGGTGTTTACACAATTTCCTTAAATCAAATTCGCCGCCTCACCGGAGTGCAAGAGGTATTGATCGTTGCTCGATTTCCATGATACAATCGGTTGTCGGTTCATGCTACACTACGTTAATTGTCTACGAACCAGCTGTGTCTATCTCTCAAAGAAATTTAGCAAAGGAAGAAAAAAGAATAAAAGTAGAGGTTGCTGGAAATGAAAGAGGAGGAAACTAAATTTTGTTTTCCCTTTGTTGTGTTTACTGTGTCCATTACAACCGAGAGCTCATCTATTTTTACCAATAGAGCAGGAGCCAGCTCTTTAATGCAATGAATGAGGAGTTACAACATTGAGGTGATGAAACATACAAATTGAGGTGATGAAACGAATGAACTGATGAAACTGTTTCCCATTGAAACTAATGTTCATACAAACTGATTTTTAGCATTAATGAACTAATGAAACTGTTTCCCATTTGAAACTGATTTTCATACAAACTGATTTTCAGCATTGATTTTCATTCAAATATTTCCAACACGGAGAACAAGTTGATGAGGTTTGGTGAAGAATTGAGGAATTTGATTGGTGGTGTTTGGGCATTTTCCATGGTGGGGGCGTTTTGGACATTTAATATTATTTGTCTATCATATATTTTGTAATTGAAGGCTATTTTACCAACAAATATTGAAAGAAGGTTATTTAATCAAGAGTTGTTCTTTTTAGTACACGGAATAACTCACACAATCACAACAACATCTTGTGCATTTGTGTGTGTGTTTTTTTTCTATCTTTGAATCTGTGTTATCAATTTCAAATTTTTGTACCAATTTTGTACAAATTTTCTGTACTTGTGACTGATTCTTTAATCAAATACATTGTTTGACTAGATTATTTAACAAATTCTCCCAAATTTTAATTTGTTAAAAATGAGGTTTGGGGGTTAAAGATGTGTTTTTATATAAAGAGCTACCCTTTCCTCTTTCTCTGCCAAGCTGCTACAGAAAGATCAACCCGCCATTGATTATAGAGACAATGTACAGCTCTCTCTCTCTCTCTCTCTCTCTCTCGCACACGCACGCAGTCTAAAAGCACGTTTAGCTAAGAACTTACAAGCCAAGAAACGGAACTTCTAAGCTTAGCCGAACATGATCATGTATACTTTTAAAATCTGTTCTCTTTCTTCTTCACTGTGCGTGTTTTCCCTATTCAACCATTGCACATTTTTGTTTAAGCGCATGCTTGGGAAGTTTCTGTAAATGGTTTAAGTTGTAAATAGATAGAAATTAAAAAAAATAAATGTTCGGTGGGTAGCACTTGGATTCCAAAATAGTGTTTTTAGCGTTCATAAACCTGAGCCAAGTTTAAGTTTCATTTATTTTGCAATTTTATTTTTCATCCCAAACTTGTGTTTATGTGTGTATCATCTTTTTCCGACAAACACAAATCATTCACTTTTATGTTAACAAATAATTAGAAAAAGAAACAAAAATTGGGAATTTGTTTGATGTGATTTAAAAAAAAAAAAAGAAGAAGAAGAAGAAGAAGAAGAAGAAAGATGATTTCAAGAATGATAAGGGTAGGGGACATATTTGGGTTTCAATAATGCAATTATTTACTATTTTTCTGTCTGTTTAAGTTTAGAAAGTTACTCTTAAAGCGTGCTCTTTTTTTTTTTTTTTTTTTTGTAGCTGAATTTCCATCCGCATCCATTGTCGCAAGGCCATGGACAAGGATATGCAACAGAGGTTGATTAGTTCAGAAGCAGAAGAGGTTGGTGATTTGAAAGGGAGAATTTATAAAGAATCCAAGAAAATATGGAAGGTTGCCTTGCCTAGTATTATATCGAGAGTGACTTCATTTGGAACCGTAGTTGTTACTCAATCATTTATTGGACACATAAGTTCATCTGATCTTGCTGCTTATGCACTTGTTCAAACCTTATCCCTTCGATTCGTAAATGGAATACTGGTAACTAGCTTCATGCTTCTGTTCCATCCTTTTATCTGTTACTTATAGCATAATTTTATATTGAGCACATGATCTTCCCGCTCTAATTAATTTTGATGATATGGTTTTTGGAAATTAAGCCTTAACCACTTCTTACTGGAGAAATAATAAGCAAAGCAACAACACACAGTTCTACAGTATTTTTTTTTATCCCATGTTTGGGTTAGTTAAAATTCAGATTTTGATAACAGTTGATGAAATATGTAGTTGAAAAATTGTGGATTCCGTGAAATGTGTGGTTGAAAAAGAGTCGAGGAAAAATGAGTTTTAGATAATGGGAGCCAAACATGGGCTAATGTGAGAGTTGTGTTCACAAGATGCTGCAGGTTTTCACTATGAGTTCAAAGTATGTTTGGACAATACAGAGTCCAAGAAGGTTGGTTTTGCTGTGGAAGAAATGCTATACAAGAATTACATAATTGCTTGTGGACTATCAATGGCTGATTCAATTGTTGTAAATACAGCACACAAAATATTAGAATTTGAAAATAGAGAATCAGTAAATTTGTTTTGTCTATAATGATAATGGAATGAAAGTTTAAAGTGAAATTACTTCACAGACACACTTGGGGTGCATTTAACACACTGTATTACACTGGATAAGGATACTTTTATCAAATCCTGTGTTGCGCCAAACCCATATTATAACAATACACCCTAATCCACCTTAATCTTATTCCCCTTAATCCTATTCACCCTAATCCAATATGGTGTATCAAACTCACCCTTGGGGTTTAAATCAAGAGATAAATAAGGACCTTGAGGAACAAAGCACCTTATTCTGTTACCTATTGGAGGCCCATGTCCTATATAAACTGTCTACCTCGTTCTGTCCCTTAACCGTGGATGCAAAGACTATAGGTTCTTAAAAACTCCACATGGTGGAATAGACTAGACTAGAGCAAAATGTTTCAATTCAAACACTTTTATCGTTTACTATTGTTCATCTTAATTTACTTTATTTAGTTCTAATTTCTGCAGATAGGAATGTCAAGTGCAACTGAAACTCTCTGCGGGCAAGCATTTGGAGCAAAACAGTACCATATGATGGGCATTTTCTTGCAAAGATCATGGATTGTGGATCTTATCACATTAACAATCTTACTTCCTGTTTTTATCTTCGCAGCACCAATCCTTAGACTGCTTCGGGAGGAAGATGATATCGCAAAATCTGCTGAATATGTTTCTCTGTGGTTCATCCCGTTTATTTACAGTCTCCTTTTTGCTATGACAATCCAAATGTATCTACAATCACAACAAAAGAATATGGTAATTGCATGGCTATCTGTTATAGAATTTGTAATCCACATTCTCTTGTCTTGGCTTTTTGTCTACAAACTGAATTGGGGAATTTCTGGGGCCATGGGAGCGCTATGCATATCTTCATGGTTTCTGGTCATTGGAGAATTTGTATACATCTTCGGAGGTTGGTGCCCCGATTCATGGAAGGGATTCACTACAGCTGCATTCAAGGACGTATTGCCAGTGGTGAAACTTTCAGTATCTTCTGGTGTTATGGTTTGGTAGGTTCTTTTTCTGATTTAATTTCTCATCAAATGCCAATATTTCATTTAGGCTCGTAGAACTTCTGGACAAATTACGTGCTCCTTTTCATACTACCAACATTAAGTGCTTTCAAGGTCTGCAGAATCAAAATTCTGGCAACTGTTCTAAGACGTGTTGAGTTTTCTGTTACTTTGAATTAATTCGAACTCTTCTTCGATCCTCTCTTGATGATACTTACAACTTCAATTTATAATTTTCTCCATTAGAAGCATAACCATGTATACATTGCATGATTTTTATAGTATTCACTTGTTAGGTAAGGTGGACAGCATACTACTTGACAATAGTAATGAAGAAAATTAGTATCTTGTTCATTGTATCATCCAATATTAAGCCACTAAACATGCACTATTGTTTAAGCACCAGTTGTACAATCACTAAAAAATGCTTATACCATGCAATCTTCACTTGTCAATCCTTTTCATTGTCTTGCAGCTTAGAGTTATGGTACTACGCCATTCTGGTTTTATTAGCAGGATACATGAAAAATGCAAAGGTTGCCATATCTGCCTTTTCTATTTGGTAATGATTCATTACAATCTTGTCTCATTCTTTGCACATTATGAAGATATCTACTAATTAAAACTAATTTCTGCAGCCTTAATATGGTGGGATGGGAAACCATGATTAGTATTGGCATGATGGGATCTGCATGGTATTTACACATCCTCTTTCTCAATAAACTTTTTTTTTGTGTTTACAAAACTAGTTCTCACTATTTCACTGGATACATAGCGTTCGGGTTGCAAATGAGCTTGGTAGAGGAGATGCGAAGGCTGTTAAATTTTCGATTAAAGTCCTGATCACTACTTCAGTATCAATAGGGCTATTCTTTTGGATCCTCTGCTTAATATTTGGCAATAAAATCGGATATTTATTCACCAACGATGAAGAAGTTGCACATAGTATTTCTGATCTTTCTCCACTACTTGCTTTCTCAGTGTTGCTCAATAGTATCTATCCAGTACTCTCAGGTTAGTCATATATTCTTCGGTACTATCAAAATGGTGGATCAGGTGGAACCCAAAATCTGCATGTTTTGTCTTCTTCTGTTCTTGTTGATAATATTATTTTCGCTACAATAGATTAGGAATTAATCCGTAATATGAAATACATTTCCTCAACCAAGCCTAGCATATATTAATCTGTTACTTATTTTCTATCAGGAGTGGCAGTCGGAGCAGGTGTACAAACGACAGTTGCAATTATTAATGTTGTTTGCTTCTATATAATTGGAATACCAATAGGAGCTTTACTTGGTTATTTTACTCATCTTCAAGTTAAGGTAATTTCACTTTTTATATTTTGGTAGAAAGGAAAGAATTATCGATAAGGTTTTTCATTTGCATCTGATTGCTCGTTTTTGGTTGGGAGAATGAACTTAGAGAATTTTATGTCGTGAATATCTCTACATTAGATGAATGCCAATGAAACCACTTTTGAATATTCATTTGCAAATATTTACGAAATTCGGCTGGACAGAATAGGAGCCTCTCTTCCTCGATCATTTATGGAGGGTTAGGTATATGTTGTACTACATAATACTGAACAAGATTAAAGAACGAAATTTTATGTATTATTCTCTGCAATACTACCCAGTTTATATACCTAAACATGTCCATTTAGAATAATCTATCGAATCCTCAAAACATTGTTATATTCTTGAGAACGTTTCCCTCGTGCACCGATATCGTCAAAAATCATTAGTTCTGAATTCACAGGGAGTATGGATTGGGATGTTGTGCGGTGTGGTCACCGAGACATTTGCATTGATCTTCATGGCATGGAGAATAAATTGGGACCAACAGGTAGATTTGTATAAATCTTTATAACTAGAAAAGAAGTGAACTGTCATGTTCAATAATTTTTTTCCCTAAATTTTTTTTTTCAGGTACTTAAAGCTACAGCACGCCTCGAAAACTGGTACTTACAGTCTCCTGATGAGTCTGATAAGAAGTCTGATCATATTTGAGTTTCAAAAACCGAAGGACTCGAGTTCTTTGCTCCAAACCTCATGCTTTTTATATTTACTTAGAGCCTATCAAACTCTCGAATGCAGAATAAAATGTTGTGTGCTATAATCACTAGACTTTCATGGATATTGAGGTTGGTTTAGCCTTTTGTGTATCACAGCAAGGAAGTGTCCAATTTTATTGAGTGCTTGCTTGATAACAGCAAGAAATTTTACGGTGTCCACTTTTATGTTTCAATCGAGACATGTGAGATTGCCACTGCCTTACTTTTCTTCATGATGAAATTGAGTAGTGACGAAACGTGAATGTAAATGTGTATATTTTACCTTTAGATAATTCCGAATTCAAATACCATAAATTGATATCAATCACCTCATATAACATACGGCAACTAAAATAAAACCAATTGTTTAAAAGACACCTCCATATACTAATTTTTACAGTTTATTATTTCTCTCATTTGTAGAAATAGGTAATGGTGCAAATATCACTCCTTCAATCAGACACCACAATTCCAGCAGTCAAGACAAATCTTCTCCAAACAAACTCCATGATTCACGCACAGCTATTCCCTGAATCATGCATCTTCTTTGTATAGCTCATTTCCCTTATATAGCATCATTATTCTACTGTATATATATCCCAGTCATGTTGCATTGTAATAGTGTGAGATAATAATATATTAAGAACATCTTTATGGTATCAGAGCATTCCCTCCAACGAGAATCTCGATCCCAACCTTCTGCTGCTATGGCATCATCAGATAACTCAACCCCCTCCAGTCAGCCCATTGTATCTCACCCAACTAGTGGCTTTCTCTCTGACAAAGATATCTCCCTTATTGCCATAAACACAAACCAATTACAGCGCCTTACTTCCTCCAATTATCCATCATGGTGCGCTACCTTTACCAGTCTGCTTCATGGCTACGAGCTCATGGGGTACTTAGATGGTACTCTCCCATGCCCATCAGAGCCTGCTACATCTACAGATGCTACTGCTCGTGCTGCATTTAAACTTTGGTTCTGACAGGATAAACTTCTCCTTAACGCTATCCTTGCTTCCGTTGCTGAAGCCATCACGCCATTGATTGCTACTGCTCAAACATCGCGGGAAGCGTGGCAACGCTTGTCCCGTCTCTACGCCAATCGGTCTCGAACCCGGGTCATGCCATTGAAAGAAAGTCTCACCACGCTGCAACGTGGTGATCGGAGTATTTCCGAATATATGCAAGCTGTGAAGACTATAGTTGATGAACTGAGCCTTATTGACGTTCCTCTTTCCACTGATGATATTACCCTTTATGTACTCCATGGTTTGGGGCCAGAATTCCGTGATATAGTTGCTCCCATTCGTACCAGGGAATCATCCCTGTCCTTTGAAGAACTCCATGACATACTCCTCAGTCATGAAGTCTATCTCAAGCGCCTCGAGGCCTCTTCCGCATCTCTTGTGGTGACTGCTAATCCTGCTGCACGCCGTGATTGGGTTCGGCCTGCCCGTTTTGCTGGCCCTCGTTACACTCATTCTTCGAGTCAGATTGACCAGCAGCCTCGTCGGTTCCACAAGTCCCAGCGTAAGCCCACCTGCCAGTATTGTGATGTTATTGGACACATTGCTAAATATTGTCCAAAACTACAGACCGCTTCAGCTAATTGTGCTGGACGATCCACAGGGAAGTCCACAAAATGGTTGCTAGACTCTGGAGCTTCTCATAATATTACCTCGGAGCTTAGTAATCTGTCTATCCATTCTGAATATGATGGTGCAAAACCAGTATGTACCCCGATGGCTACTACTGCTCCTCTCCGCCTTGATGATGGCTCACCAGCCACCGATAGTACTGAGTTCCGTCGAGTAATTGGAAGCCTTCAATATCTCTCACTTACAAGGCCAGATATTGCCTTTCCAGTCAATCGTTTAGCACAATTCATGCATCGACCAACAGAGCAACATTGGAATGCTGTCAAGCGACTCCTACGGTATCTCAAACACATGGTGCACCATGGTCTCCTACTTTCCAAGGTTGCTGGAAATGCACTTACTGCTTATTCTGATGCAGATTGGGCCGGTAATGTAGATGATCGCACCTCCACATCTGCATTTGTTATTTTCTTTGGGAACAACCCTATCTCCTGGTGTACACGGAAGCAATGCGCGGTCGCACGTTCCTCCACTGAGGCAGAATATCGTGCTCTTGCAACAACCACTTCTGAAATTGCTTGGCTCACATCGCTTTTTCAAGAACTGGGCATTGATATTGCAAAGCCTCCTAAACTTCTTTGTGATAATGTTGGTGCAACCCATTTAAGTGTCAATCCCGTGCATCACTCTCGAATGAAACACATTGCTATTGATCTACACTTTGTACGGGACTATGTCAACAAAGGTCTTCTTGAGGTTTCCCACGTCTCTACCAATGATCAACTAGCTGACTTGTTGACAAAGTCTCTTCCTCGCTCGCGATTTCAGCTGCTGAGATCTAAGATTGGAATCCTTGATGGGGATTCCATCTTGCGGGGGCGTAATGGTGCAAATATCACTCCTTCAATCAGGCACCACAATTCCAGCAGTCAAGACAAATCTTCTCCAAACAAACTCCATGATTCACGCACAGCTATTCCCTGAATCATGCATCTTCTTTGTATAGCTCATTTCCCTTATATAGCATCATTATTCTACTGTATATATATCCCAGTCATGTTGCATTGTAATAGTGTGAGATAATAATATATTAAGAACATCTTTAATAGGTTAACATCCACCATTAGTACAAGTCTTATTATTTCAATTGTAGAAAATGCTTACGATATTAAAAAAAATATTTTCCTGGATTTCAGGAACATATCAATTGAATGGGGCTAAAATTTGTTTCTGGCAGTTGTTTGGTTCTCTAGAGCCATACCCGTAGTGGTGGTCCTGACTATAGGTGGGGGTAAGCAATCGCTTAATGCTCCACTTTTATGAGGGTCCCAAAAAAAATATTACATATAGTTCATAAAAAATTACGAATAAAATAAAGTTCAAATGTAATCAACCAAGCGAATTGAGTTGTCCAATTAGCAAGCTTACTGGTCTTTAATTAAAATGTAAACGTTATATTAGTTCATTCTTTGTTTGTAGAAGTATTTAAAATTTAATTACGTAGACATCTTAGAAAGTTGATTAAAGTAGAAGAGTGCTCTCTCTCTCTCTCTCTCTCTCTCTCGCCTTTATTGATACGTCAACTCAAGAGACAAGAATTGTCTGGTGAATTATTATATGTTTTTAAGGCTACGTTTGGTACCAATTCTCATTTTCAACAGTAAATCAATTCTCATTTTCAACCACACATTTTTCAATAAAATAATATTTTCTATCACATCAATAATCTTATCTTCTTTTTCAACCACACATTTCCCATCATATCACTATTCAAAATCAATTCTTCCCCCAAAAAATCCCTACCAAACACACACTAAAATACGTTGACTTGATATTGATGATTTAAAAGATCAAGTTATATATGTATATACATGATGAATTTTTTTTTCAAGATAATGTGAAATGTTAGACATTTAGTGTGTGTTTGATAGGGATTTTTTGGGGGAAGAATTGATTTTGAATAGTGATATGATGGGACATGTGTGGTTGAAAAAGAAGATAAGATTATTGATGTGATAGAAAATATTATTTTATTGAAGAATGTGTGGTTGAAAATGAGAATTGATTTACTGTTGAAAATGAGAATTGGTACCAAACATAGCCTTAATCAAAAACATGTTGGGAAAATCAAGTTGCAAGTGTTAAATCAATAAGGTACCATTCTCTTTGGCGTTTTCGAATCGTTTTCTGTTTTCGATTTTTCAAAACAGTGAAAACGTGTTCTCTTTCCTATTTTCGAAAACGCATTTTCAAACGAAAAAAAGATTTGTACAGAAAACACCAAAACGATGAAAACATCGTTTTGCCTGTTTTCAAGCCAAACCCACCCAAAAACCCAAAACACGGAAAACAATTTTCGCCATTGTTCATTCTTCAGCCAAAATTTCCACCAGAAATCTCCAACCACCACTGTAACTCCACCACCAAAAGCACCACCAGAAACTCCCACCACCATAGCCAAAATCGGCATCCTAGAAATACCCTCCACCGCCACAGCCAAAATGCCACCAAAAAGACCACAATCGGCATCCCAAAAATACAACCCCCGCCACACGAACCAACATTTTTTCCGGATCTGTCTGCTTCAATTCATCATCCCCACAACGTTGAATCATAAAATTGGCCCCAATCGAGTCTTCAGCAGGTACACAGAACCATGGGTTACATGTCAATTGCAACAATTAATTCAGCAACAGCTCCAATTTTCGAATCCACTACCACCTTCCCCTCATCTTCATTTCCTAGTCGTCCCCTTCCCCTCACCTCCACACACAGCACGCACGCAAGAAAATGGGTCTTGTGATTTGGGCACAGCGTAAGGGAGCATGATTCGTTTTCAAGAAGAGGAAGAGAGACGGGACGAAGAGAGACGGACGGGAGAGAGAGAGACGGGAGAGAAGCAAGATGGATGGGAAAGAGAGAGAGAGAGAAAGAAAATGTGTTTAAAAGAGAACAAATTTTTCAGTTTTGAGTTTTTCAAAACAATTTTTCAAAATGACAAAAAGAACACATTTTCAACAATCTCAAAATAGACAGTCAAAACACAAAACACAAAATGAATTCAAAACACAAAACACAAAATGAATTCAAAACTCAAAACACAAAACTCAAACACAAAGAGAACAGCCCCTAAGTTTTCAAGTGCCACAAATAAAGGTCGCTTTAGAACACATGATAGAAACATGTGATTACCTTAAGGCATTTAGAGATACTAAAGTTTACATTTTGACATTACGAATTTTGAGTTATTATTTGACACAATTATTTGGTATAATATATAACAATTATTAATAGAGTAAGCAAACTATTGTAAAGTGAGGACATGCCTATTGATATTGCTATTTATCATCTGAAAGCACTTATTTTATTTTTTGAAATATACTGAGAAACTAGATTTTAATCTAACAAGATTACTGCTAAAGAAATTGTTGCTCAAATGAAAGTTGAAGTTTGAACATACATTTCATGAAAAACGTATAATTCATAGAAAGAAGCACTAGGATGAAAATTTCAATGATATGATAACACTTTCAGCTAAATAATCTTTTAGAGGGGATTATTTCTTATTGATCAAGCTATTTCGTCACTTAAGTTAAGGTCTGAACAATTTCAAAAAATATAAAATATTTTTAGATTTTCCTTTGATTCTAAAAAACTGCAGATGGTAATTTTTTGAAGTATTGGTGTGATGAACTTGAAATTTTTTGAAGCACGATAGAAATTATAATATTATGCAAGAGTTATTTGTTGAGCTGCAAACTTGAGAAATTATTGGATAGAAGAGACCAAAAATACGATTGAAGTGTAAGACTATATTAAAATGATGGACTTTGTTTTTCAAATATGTGGATTTCTTGTAGAATATTATTGACTATACTAATTCCAATTGCAACGCGAGAATAACTTCTCAAAGTGAAGTTGATAAAATCCTTCATTTGGATAACAATATCATAAGAAATGTTGAATGAATTGGTCATGGTGTTTATTGAGAAAGAATTTCTAAAACAGATTGATAGTAACAATATAATTGTTGATTTTCTATCAAAAAATCTAGAAAGTTAAATTAAATTTAGAGATTTGATAAGTTTTAGATTATTATCTTTATAATTTTTAATATTTTTATTAAATAAAAATTATTTTATATATATGGGGGGGGGGGGGGGGGGCATATTTGGAGTGGCATAAGACCCTAAAATAGGAGCTTAAATGGTCTAATAGAAAAATGACTAAACTACCTAACATGAAAATACGATTCTATCCTTTAGCAATATGAAATGACTTAAATACCAATAACATAAACTCATTATGCTAATATCTCAATTCAAACTCACGATGCGACACCAAGAAGTAGCGAAAGTTTGTTAATCCAAAAACAAAATTGTTGAACAACGTACAATTTTGTGCAAAAAAAATCAGTAGTTGCATTCGAAGAAAGAACAAAAGATAGAGTGAGAGTGCCAAGCTCAAGGTGGAGGCGAATGAGATTGACAATCAATTTCAAGCTATGTCCGCCTATGGAACATAGAGTTGTGAGATATTTGAATAGTACTCTTATTATCACAATAAATAGGAGTCAGATTGACAAGAATAACCCACATATCTGCAAGTAACCAACATAATCTAACAATTTCAATAGTAGTAAATGCTATAGAACGATACTCAACCTTGGTAGAAGATCACGAAACAACATTTGCTTCTTACTCTTCTAAGAGATAAGATAATCACCCAAAAGTATACAGAAAGAGTGCAACTAGTGGTGGATTTAAGATCAATTGGATCACTAGCTTAATCAGTAGAGTATGCACATAGCTCTAAAGATGAGGTTGACGGAATTGAAAGACTTTGAAAGCAAGTGCCATGAATATAGCAAAAAATACGAACAATAGCAAATCAATGAACTATAGTAAGAGATTCTACAAATGATCTAACAATATGAACATAAAAGGCAATATCTAGACGATTGATGATAAGATATACCAAACAGCTAATAATAGTACGATATAAAGTATGGTCGGTCAAAGATATAAAATCAGAGGGTGAATACCGAAAGTTGATTTCAAGAGTACAGTACGAGTATCAGTAAGACATGCACGCTTAATAATGTCTACTGTATACTTAGTCCGAGATAGAAGATTAGGGGTGTCCAAAAGTCTCGAACCGAATCAGACCGAACCGAACCGAATTGAGTGGTTTTTCATAAATTAAATACCCGAACGAGTACCCGAATCGAGAATCGATGGGTTTTGGTCGGGTCTCGAGTCTAGACTAAGAACCGAATAACCAAATAAGAACCGAAACTAAATAATTTTTTTATTTTTTATATTGAATTAAATTATTTTATTTTTTTAATACAAATTAGCAAATTAATTAAATAAATCAGATTATTTCATAATTTTAATTTTAAAGCCCAAATCATTTTTAAAATTCATTAGCCTATTTTAATTTGAAACAAATGAATATACTTTATGTAGTTTTGCTGTAATATTAATATCTATTTTTTGGTATTTGTATGCATTGAATTGATCTTATTCAATGGCTAGTTATTTATATATTTTTGAATTGAGCTACGTTAATTCGTAAAAATTACGAATGAAATGTCATTAGTCGTATTTATGTAGTGTTGTTGAAAATATTAAAAAATTTAATTATGGTATGGAATCGAATAGACCCGACCCGACCCGAATTGAACCGAATCCGAACGGTTCCATAATTATATTTGGACCCAACAAGTCCATTTTTTAAATACCCAAAAGTTTTGGGTCGGTTCGGGTCTCTTCAGAACTGAATCGAACCGACCCACGGACAGCCCCATAGAAGATAACCCTTTAGAGAATAAGCAACCATTATACTTAAAATGTAACATAGAGGGCCCAAGTTCTTCATTTCAAATTGATGAGCTAATTCTAACTTCAGGACAACAATCCCATCAATACCATCACCATTAATAATTATGTCATCAACATATAAAGAAAGAATAATGTAACATGTTGATGTATACCGAACAAATAGAGTAGAAGCATGTCAAACGGAGAATAACCAAAAGAGGCAATAACAATAAAAAACTTTTCAAACCAATCACGAGGTGTATATTTGAGGCAATAAATTGCATTCTTAAGTATGCAAACGTTTCCATGGTTATCAGAAACATTAGGAGAGAGTACCACATGAACATCCCTGCAAAGATTCCCATTTAAGCCTGCGTTTGGTACACATTATTTTCCAAAAAAAAAAAAATGCATTCTAGCATCACATCGGTGGATCCCACATCTGTAGCTTGGTTTTGTAGTCAAATGGATTGTAGTGATTTTTTACAACTTTGCCCTTTAATCATTTTTTTACAGTTGAATTTTAAATGACAATGAGGGTAAATGTGGAAGTCCAATTCAGAAATTGTCAAAATTGGCACTGTAGAGCTGAACCTTTTGTCAGGCCTTGTCTGTTGCAAAGGTCGGATTTTTTCTATTTGGCCAAAAATAATGTGTACCAAACGCAGGCTTAATAAGGTATCTTTAACATTCACATGAAAGATATTCTATCAACGAATTGAGGCAACAATAATAAATGTATGAACAGCAGTCATATTTGCAACATAAGCAAATGTCCTCTCATAATTCACACCATACTACTAAGTGGTTCCTTTAATAACTAATCTGGCTTTATATAGCTCAACCGAGTCATCGATTTGGTTTTGATCTTATTGACCTAACAAGAGCAAAAAACACTGTTATCAGGTGGTACTGAAACCAAAACCCAAGAATCAATCTTATCCAATGTAGAGAGTTTCTTAGCTATAACTTGTTGCCAAAGAGGATCGAGAAATTTTAATAGGAAGAAGACTCAAATAATTTGTAGCTAGGGCTTAAGAAATAGCTAAAGGAATCTAAATATCAAGAATAATTAAAATTCGGTACCTTAGTGGAATTATGATAACACTGAGGATATTGAGAATGAGCAGGACGATCTAAAATCACAAGAGGTGCTTGGGAGGTCATAGGCGAAGATGAAATATCAAAGACATCATGATCTGCTGCATTTTTACCTGTAATGATGGAGTATTTATAATAGATAAGGTATGGAAAGGTGGACTACTTATACTATCAGAGAATGAACCAATGCAAATGAATTTAGACATGGTTATATTATGAGAATTATCAGGAGTATAAAAGAACAAATATGCTCAAGGGACACAACATGATGAGATATATTTAATTTTTTATTGACATGATTAAAACAACGGCAACCTTTTCGTCCCTCGCCATAACCTTAAAATACACAACGACAGAAAGTAAAGTTGCTACGCTTTTCTTTAGGACAAAGAACAAAACAAGCACAGCCAAAAAGTTTCAAGAAAGAATAATTAGGTGGATGCTCATGCATTGTTTCAAAGGGTGACAAACTAGATTTGTGAGATAATGGAATTTTATTGATTAAATGAACAAAAATAAGGATTGCTTCACTCTAGAATTCACTAGAAACTTTGGCAGACGATATGAGAGAACTAGAAATTTCAACTATATGCCTATGTTTCCTTTCAGTAAAACCATTCTATTATAGGATATTAATACGAAGTATATTGCTATAAGATGTTTGATGTATAGTTACTCAAAAGCAAGAAATTCAAAAAATTCAGTGGAAATATATTCTCCACTTAAATCAAATATGAAACATTTAATTTTAATAGAGTTTTGACAAGAAATCTAAAAGATTTAGAGCTTGTTTGGGAGGGATTTTTGGGGGAAGAATTGATTTTTGAATAGTGATATGATGGGAAATGTGTGATTGAAAAAGAAGAAAAAATTATTGATATAATGGAAAATATTATTTTGTTGAAGAATGTATGGTTGAAAATGAGAATTGATTTACTGTAGAATTTGAGAATAAAAAACAAACACCCTCTTATAAAAGGACAAAAAATCAGAACAACATTTCATAAGATGAACACAACAATAACGATTTTAATCATGAATAAAAGAAACATAATATCTATACGCTTCCTTACTCGATGCATCCTCTCGAATGTTAGGAGCGGTATCTCCAATTCAGTTGAAGCACTTTCAACTGAAGCGGGAGAAGTCGGAACAGAAGATGCCGACCCATGGCAAGACATCTGATTACATGAAAAAATAAAACGCATCAATTGAGGTTTTAGCCATGGTTATGGTGAAAATGCAATCAATTTGAATGTATTTATAGTATTTTCAATCACTTTTCAAAAAGAAATATTAATTGCACAAATTGAAAATACCCGCGTAAAGCAGTAAACAAGAGTTTATTAGACACTATTACAGAAAATAAATTTCTATTTTGCTTTTGTAGAAAATCAAAATTCTTTATTTTGGCTCACTAAAAAGTGATAAAGAAACCATTCCCTGTATCTATCAAATAGAGAAATGCAAATGACAATAACTATAAAAATAAAAAAAAATAAAAAATTGCTTGACAGATATAAGAAAAATAAAAGCAGAAATAAAAAACATAATTCTTCCCTGCTGGATTGTTAAATTACCAAGCTCTTGCAAACAATACAATATAATCCAAAATATATGTTGAATTATGGAATTTCATTAATAATATCATTAGAAAGCCACATTAATTCTATAACCAAATTAATAATTCGACTCTCTATTTCTTATGAACATAGAGAAAGTGAGGAACGCATAAACTACCAGGCAAAACAGACTAAAAACCACATTTTTGGGGTCATCTACCATATATTTAAATAATATTATAAAGAAAATGCAATCAAGTATAATGTATCCGAGTTTTGTTGAATTGAACAGGAAAGATGGCTTGAAGCCCATGCATGCAGAACAACTCAGGGAGTGTGCTTACAAAAAGGTAGACTTCGTTGTTGATTACTACAATTTGAAGCTGAGGTACAGGCAGTTGAGCGCCGACGGATTTGGTTTGGTTCATTGGTTGAGTGGACGAGTGTTTTGTAAGTTTGGTTTCCAATTTTCAATTTTAACGTGTAGGGTTAGGGTTAGGTTACCGAGTTAAGAGTTTACTAGTAATGTTAATTGGACCAGAATTTTGGGGAAACCCAATTATCAAAATTGCCCAATTAATTTTGAAAAATAATAATGGAAAGCCCAATTACAAGTTTTTTTTAATGGGTAATCAGTTCGGGGCGGGGCACCGTCGCTAAATATCAAACCCGCCCCACCTCGAACTGGGTCATTAAAATCAAAACCATAACTACCCCATTGCACCATCGGTTCGATTTTTTCTTCCCATTAGATTCGATTAGTCGCGATTTTGGATTTTAACTGTTCGAATTGCAATCCCTAGCCATCACTCAAGCGCCAAAGCCTAGTGTGGTAGCTTATTGCACAAGCAGCAGCTCAATTTTTTGAATGAATACGCGTAAACCCAGATTTCCCATTTCACTATACACTTCCTTCTTCGCGATTTCTCTCCCAACATTCTTAGTATCATCAATTGGACGTGCTTAATATCATCCATTGGATGATTGTTAATCAGTATTTGAGTGGCATAACTATATTTTCTCATCCAATTTCTACAAATTTGGAGGTTTTCCTTTCTTGAAATTTTTGGGAATTTTGATTTTTTCTTCATTCATTGTGCAATTCATGTTTATACATTGATGGGATTATGAGTATAGTTGATTGTACTTGTCTAACTTCATCAAGTTTTGAAAAATCTTCATGATTGCCTTTAAGAATTTCTAACTCAGGGTTCTTTGTGAATTTTGATGCTTTATTGTTGAACTTGGGTGTCGTGATTTTCACAGTGCAATTATCATAAGTACTAATATGCGTTTTTTTCTTCAGAGTGTTTAAAGGAATTTCTAACAAAAATCAATTCAAACATTTTTCCATTAGGTTGTATAATAGCTTTATTATCTTTGAGAAATTTTAATAAACTGACGATAGAATCCAACATTTCTCAAATAACTTTGAACATCCCTAATTAAATTTGGTGGAGGACGTTTCTCAATAACCAAAATGCAATCCTCTTAGCTAAAAGCCAATGACCCGACACAATTTTTTCTTTAACCAAGAAGCGACACTTATCAAGTTAGTTTTTTAACAATGTTGTAGGACAAGAGACAGATTCTTGATGCATTCATCAAGTTAAGACCCGAATATTAAGAAGTCATACGTGATCACTTCTTTGAATTGTTTCTCCATATATGAGAAGATGAACATCATTCAATGTTGAACTGTAGTAGGGGCATTGCATAGTCCAAATAACATTCTCCTGTATGCAAAGGTACCACAATACCTTTGCTGGTAGAGTTCTTGACTTGTCCTTTTCAGTAGTTTTTTTAGCTTTTAGGTTGATCTACTTCTTCATCAGACTTCATTTCTTTCATAGCAATCTGCCTCTTCATAATAATTTCAGGAAATTCATGTCCGTCGCAGGTGGAAATGGCTTTTACATGTTCATTTGGATTTACCTCAGTGTTATTAGGTAAGGTATCTTGTGGTCTTTCTATAAGCAGCTTGGCTATCTGACTTATTTGATTTTCCTGATTTTTCAGAGTTCCTATATGGTTATTTAAGGTAGTGGTGTTCTTCTCCATGTACTGAGATTGTTGATTTGTCAACTAAGCTATTGTATCTTCCCATCCTCCATTATTCTTTAGTGTTCTTCATGTATTCAGAATATTCTATGCACATTCTGTATATTGTTGTAGTAAAAGTTAGGATGATTTCTCCATCCCTGATTGTATATCTTAGAATCTTTTGTTGGAGTTGGAAGGTTTGAACATAAACAACTTGCTTAGGCCTTACTTGATCAACCAATAGGCATTCAACTATCACATGAATTTCCCTAAAAGCTTTATATGCTAGATGAGGTTGTTGCACCATATCGACTCCTCGAGTAGTAGATAGCTCATATACCTTCTTTATCAGTAAGATGATAATAGAAGTGAGAATGGTATGGGAATTAACCTCATTCACTTTCACTACTTTCTTCTGTAATCCTTTTTCTCACTACATTGTACTTTGCTAACTCATTATCTCAAACAATGTGTAGGCCTTCCTGATAGTGTTTCCTGTGATTTATCCATTGGAAGCTAAATCAACATTACATCGACAAAAAATAGTCAAATGGGAGTACAAGAAATCGATTTGCAGCCCCTTTTCATTCCATGAAATGGTTACTTCCTCAACAGTTCTTTGAATCTTTCCCAAGCCTCAAGAAAGCTCTCTCAATCCGATTGCTGAAAAGTGAAGATATCATGTTTGAGCTTGACAACCTTGGTTGGAGGGAAGTCCTTCATAGTGATCTTTTGAACCAATTCAGTCCTGGTGGTATTACCAATAGATAATGAATCCATCAAACTCCCTTGGCTTTATCCCTCAAAGTATGGTGAAAAAACCTAGAGATGTCAATCCGGGTGGGTCGGGCCGGGTCGGCCCACCAACATATGAGCCCGGTAACAGCCCGTGTGGAAAAAAGCCCGCCCGCTACGGGTTCCGGACCGGCCCACAAATTTTGGACTACAACCCAGGCTCGCTCGCTGACCTATCCGGGTCGAGCCCATACTGGTCGCAGTTCACGGGTTGTTCCAAAAAAATTTTATATTGACAGCAAATTTTTTTTTTTTGTTAAATGTAAACCAAGAATTGAACAAAATGATAAATTCATATTTATACCAAGAAATGTTTACATATAATTCAAATTAATAATTGAAATTTAACAACTACATGCATTTCTAATTACGTGAAGGTATATATTTATATCAAAGTACATCCCAACTAGGTTGACACCTACTTTTACTATAATTTATAATTTAAGTACATCCCAATTAGGTTGTCACCTACTTAAGTCTTAACTATTAACTATAATTTAGATGTTGAAAAATTATATATTTGCTTCTCAATCAATTTTCATGAACTGTAAGATTTTTGAAGTTTTCAGCAATATCATTATTAATTTTATCTTCAATCCTTCGATCAGCGAATATCCAATCTTTCACGCATATGAGAGCTTATAAAATATTTTCTTTAAGTCTAGATCTTCGTTTGTCCAATACCTTGTTACCTGCACTAAAAACAGACTTGGATGCCACTGTTGAGACTGTAACTGTTAGTATATCTCGTGTCATTTTAGATAATAGAGGGTATGACTGCTCATTTAATTTCTACCATCGTAAACTATCTAACTTATCCAATTCATCTTCAGGTATTAAACTATAATGATCAAATTGATAATATTTTTCTAATTCAGCAAGTGTGGTATGTGGATTTGCAGTTGAAATTGAAGTAGTAGATGAAAAACCAAGAACATTACGTTTCTTAGCTATTATGGAGAAAAAAGAAGATTTGTCTTTAGAAGTTATACTAGAGATTGGAGAAAAAGACATATTTTCATTGTTACCATATTTAATACAATATTTGTTATACATTTCATTAATAAAAATTTCCAATTTTCGATTTGTAATATTTATTTTAAAAGCCAATATTTCAAAAAGTGATTCTAAAGCACAATGAACTCTAAACAACTTAATACGAGGATCCATTGTAGCTGCCACTGGAAAAATTAGTGGCATATTTTCATAATATTTTTTAAACTTTTCCTCCATTGAGTAAATAATTTCAAAGAAAAATGGATCGTCTCTAAATGATGAAAACTTTCCAACAATTTGTAGTAATTATAAAAGTACAAAATTACTAGTTGGATAATAAACTCCAGAATTAACTTTTGTTGCCTTATAGAAATGTTTCAAAATTTTCATAACTTTAAATGTTTTTTCCCAGTTCGAATCAGATATATAAAATTGATTTTGTTTTGAATTAACAAATGCATTAATAGCATTAGTATAGCCAATACACGACTTTAACATTAAAAAAGTTGAATTCCATCTATTAGGAACATCATCAACAAATTTTCTTTTTCTCAATCCAAGATTTTTACAAATTTTTGCAAATTCTTGTTATCTAGAATATGAACAAGAAATATAATTAATAGATTCTTCAATTATACTTATTTGTGGTGTTGTTAATTTCAAACCATCTTGCACAACTAAATTATATATATGACAAACACAACACATGTGAAATAATTTAGAATCATATGGAGGTGTAACCGTTCTAATTAAAAGCTCAATGCATGCAGTATTAGCACTTGTATTGTCAAATATAATACTAAATAGTTTATTTAATACACCAAATTCATTGAAAACTTGTAATAAATTTTCACACAAATTTACACTATTATATGGATATTCAAGTAAACGAAAAGTAATAATTCTCTTATGCAAAATCAATTATTATCAATGAAATATGCTGTAACACAAGTATAACCATTATGATTTCGTCCAAACCAACAATCATACGTGAAACACATAATTCCAGCAATTATTTTAACATCATTTTTTAAATTCTCAGCCATTATATGAAATAATTTTATATAATCAGAACGAGCAGTATTTCTACTTACGCTCATGTAAGAAGGTTGAATGTATTTTTGTATGACCTCTTCAAAATACTGATCTTCTGCAAATGTGAAGGGCATCTCAAGAGCTGCTAAAAATTCCGACATCCCAACTCGCATTCGTTCCTGCGAATAAACAAAATTAGTAAAAGTAACTGATCCACTAGCATTAGTAAAACCAGTAATCTAAGTTTGTCTAGGATCCAAATGTCCCGTTTCATTTAGATGTTTCTCTTTGTGTCTCCTTAGTGTACCGGTGCCTTGACCATATCTCCAGACATAATCTTTTTTACAGATATTGCATACTGTTTTTCCATCATTTTCATTTACTTTAAACATTTGCCACACATCTGATGTTTGTTTTTTTCCTTGAATTTTGAGATTATTCAAATTCTACAACATTATTATCTTCTAAATTTATTGGAGAGCAACTATCATTGAAAATAAGATTTTGAGAAGAAGAATCACGAGAAACCATAATATAGTAGGATTAAAAAGTTTTGTAGTGACTAGTGAGAATTGAGAAGAAAGAAATATAATCAAGATGATGATGATATTTGCAATTGAATAATTGTAATTGTAGTAAGGTAGTAACAAATATGAACTATGAAGTATAAATGTATAATAACTAATGAGAGGGTATTGTAAGAATAAATTGGAATTTATAGATGAAGGGGATGATAATCATGATATTACCGTTAGAAAAGTTATATTACCGTTAGGAGAGAGCCAAACCCCCCCTCTTTTAAAATTTTGGTTTTAGTTTTTTTTTTTCAATTTTTTTTACAACCCGCAAGCCTGCGAGTTACACCTCCTTTGTCCGTGAACCGCCCCTCACGGGTTGGCCCGCGGTCCCAATTTTCACGGGTCTGGCCGGCTCATCGGTCTTGACACCTCTAAAAAAACCTAATCTCGATTGCCTCTTTGTTTACACCTTGTATTTGATGTTTACCACAATTCTCCATGAAACATGAGAGGTGAGAACGTTCATTTTCATCCATCTTTTCGAAGAATGGGACATCAGTCAAGAATAAGTGATGACATTCGACCTCAGTTGAAGGTTCAGATTTTCACAAGGTGAATAAATGATGCTTTACTAGTTTTTGACAATAAGGGGAGTCTTAAGCAAGCAAATTTCTTCATCGATTGTCAGCAAATGGAACCACAACTACTTCAGGTTCGACATGGAGGGATTTAATGAAAAATCACTGTAGGTGGAAGAACCTGACTGGCATTTTGTTCGTTATATTCCATCTCGTGATGTTGCGGCTATCTATCTTCTCGTTGTTCTATGATTCTCTACACGAAAATTCGTTAGATATCTAAATTAAAATATTTCATATCGAGGCTTTCCAAATGACACATGCGCATCATAAACCTGAAACAATTAAGAGAAATAGACGAGCTTAAAAAAAGGTGCTAAAGTCAATATTAACTAAACCAAAAATCAACAAATCATTTCCTGGCAACGACAACAAAGATTTGTGCGATTTTATTCCACAGGTATATGGATCGTAAATGAGTAATAAACAATGAGTAGATTACCATTTAATAAGAATTTATTATCGATCGCACTTTAATTAAATCAATAATGCAAATTTAAAGTTGATTTTTAAGTTTGAGTTTTTCTAATTAACAACTAAAATAAGAGATATGAAATGTGTCAATCTCAATTATCAATCATATCTTCTATATTATTATTAAGTCCATATAAGTCAAAAACTCTTTTAGACTTATGAGTACACCTTGACCAAGAATTTCATTACCAATTTAACTGAATGAAATATAGATTATAATCTCTTACTATTTAAGAGTGAAAATTATCTATTGATCATTCACAACCTTCATATTCTGACATACCCGAACGATGTCGTATTAGCGACTTTTGACAAAGCAACATTCAATATCACCAAAGTATGACTGTCCATATACAAGGCACTATGATGACCTCAAGTCAAATGATTAATTCCATTACCTAATGTTAGAGATTAATCACTGATACTCAAATAATTATCTATATGAAATCTCCCCCAACGGGTCTACAATGTATTGTTTTATAACAAAATATTCACATGTTCATTTAAGTGCCACCATTTTAACTTGAGATCAGCTACTTACTTCACAAGTAAGCAATGCCACATGCGAAGGACTATCTATAATAATGATATTCGTATCTTGTTATTATTTACGACCACAGATTATTTAAGATTCACTCATATATAATTTGTATCTCAAAATCACAACTTTTTGTGATTAACGAATTACTAAGACTTGAATATACGGATTCTATTATTTAATTTATTAGAATATTAATTCAATTAAATAATAGATCTGTCACAAATAGAACGCATCAATTATATTTAAAAGTGTTAATGTCCTATAACACTTAAAACTCTCACTTGCATTATATTCAATCACTTATATATCTTATATCATAAGAATCTACATGAAATCACGTTTATACTGCGATAACTCTTTGTCAATGGATCTGAAATATTATAATTGTGGGAATTTGTTATTTCTTTACTTCAATTCTTTGTGTTATCTATCTGATGAGATAATACTGTCTTAACACACGTTTGGATAATTGATGATACCTTAGTTTTTTCGCTTGCGCAATGGCTCCATTATTATCACACTACAGATGTATGAGATCAATAATGATAGGAACTGTTTCAAGTTCATTGATGAACTTCATGATCCAAACCACAATCTTTGTTGTCTCTGAAACATTGATGTATTAGGTTTCTATTATTGAATCTGTGATTATTTCTTATTTAGAACCTTTCAAACTAACCATTCCATTATAAATAGTAAATATATCCAGATTAAGACATGATATTCTTGTAAACATGTTCATCTTTGTTTTTGATAGAATCAAACTTTTTACTTTTTTATCAAATCGAATATTACAGCTCCAAGAAGCTTGCTTCAATCCATATACGGATTGATGAAGCTTGCATAAATTGTAAGTGTATTTGGATTAAAAACCTTCGAATTATGTTATGTACACTTTCTCTTGCAAGTTCATGTCAAGGAATGGAGTCTTGACATTCATTTATCATAGCTCATAGTCATGGTATGTAACTATTGAAAGCAAAATCCGAATGGACTTTAGTATGGCTACAGGTGAAAAGGTTTTATCAAAGCCAATTCATTGTCTTTATTTATAATTGTTTGCTACTAGTCTTACTTTATATGTATGAATGTTTTCATCCGTGATGACATTTTCTTGTAAACCTATTTACAAGCTATGGGCTTTATCCCATCAGAAAGTCGATCAAGGTCCAAACATTATTTACATACATTGAATTCATTTATGATTCAATGGCCTCCAACCATCTCTCTGAGCCAGTACTTGACTTTGTTTCTATGTAATTAGTATAATCATCATCATCGATTCATAATGTATGATTAGTAATCATGGATTCATACATTCTAGGAAGTTGGATGATCTTATTAGATTTACGCGAAGCTGACATGTCCTCAAGAGTTTATACTTCCTGATCAAAAATTTATTCCTCAACAAGTGTGGTACCAGACTCATGTTCATCTACTTGGTCAACTATATTTTTGAACTCTTTAACTCCATTAAATTCTATTTTGTTACCACTGTCATCTCCTAAAATGAACTCTTTCTCTAGAAAGACGATATGTCTCGAGAAGAAGACTTTCTCTCAATGTGATTATAGAATTGATATCCAATTATCTCTTTTAAATACCCCATAAATATGCATTTATCGAATTTTACCTCGAGCTTATCCAATTCAGTGTACTTAATAAAGCATCACAGCCGAAAACTTTAATATAAGACAAGTTGAGCATCTGCCTTTCCATAACTCGTATGGAATTTTGTCAATCGATTTAGATGTGACATGATTTAATGTGTAGAATGTAATAATTATTGTATGATCCCGAAACGATTTTAGAAGGTTTGTATGGCTCATTGATAATTGCACTATATCTAATAGAGTGATTTTTCCTTTCAGATACATCATTATGTTATGGTGAATGTGGCGGAGACCACTGCAATAGAATCTCATTCCCTTTTAGACAATCTAAAAATTTACACTTCAGATATTCTTCACCTCGATCTGACTTTAGTGTGAGAATATATTTGTCTATTTATGTCTCCACTTCTAGCTTGAATTTCTTGAACTTTTCAAGTGCTTCATATTTGAATTTCATCAAGTATATATGATCATTTCTGAAATAGTTATCAGTAAATGTGATGAGATAAGAGAAACATCATCTAGCATTAGCCGACATAGGTCTACATACATGATTATGTATTAGGCTCAGTATAACTCTTTCACCTTTTCAAGTAAAAGAGAATTTAGTCATCTTATCTAACATGCATGATTCGAAATTGTCAAATTATTAAAATCATTTGACTCCAAATGTACATCTCTATGTAATTTGGAAATGCATTCATGTCATAGGTAACATTTAGGTTATCAATTTTATGTATTTTAATTTCTATACTCAATATAGAATAGTTAGTATCTAGAATATAAAATGTCATTTTATAATTTATCATCACCATTAAAATCTTATCAAGATTAAAAGAACAAAAATTGTCCTTAACATTAATTGAAAAATAATGTATGTCCAAACATAAAATTGATTAAACGTTCTCGATAATGGCGGAAACAAAATAACATTACTCTAATTTTAATACTAAGCCTAAAGGCAAGGTCAAGAAGTATGCTCATACAAGTAATGTAGGAACCTTTGATCATTTTCACGTGCAAGTCAATTTCTCCCCTTTGTAGTGGTCTAATTCTATATAGTTTCTTTATATTTATATAAATATGAAATTTATATGAAATTTATACCTGTTATCTAATACCCAAGAAGCTAATGAAGTAGACATAAACCTTTTAGTTTCTTTTTCAATTACCTTTCATTCCACAATGATATCAAGGGACATCAGACTTGATAATGTCCTTATTTTCTTTGACTTCCTTAGCCGTCTTAGATGCTTTCTCAAAACCTCATTTAGACTTCTTTTTAATGTCCTTAGAGGAATCAATGACTAAGACTTGCCCACTACTAGCTTCAATATTGGGCTTGATAATCTTAAGAATGTTCAACAATTCAGGAAGTGTGCACTTGAATTTATTCATATTAAAATTCATAATTAGGTATGAATAACTCTCTAGCAGAGATTGTAGAACCAAATCAATACTTAGTTCATATTCCATGACTTAGTTCATATTCCATGACTAGGCAGAACTGAGACAACTTCTCAATGCAAGTCATCTTCATTACATGAGACGGACTGGAGATCCCACCGATATAGTTGCTTGGAAGTTTCATATCATTCCACACATGATGATTCATCATACAACTCTTTGAGATGAAAAATCGTGTGTTAGCATCTATACCCTCATGTTGCTTTTGTAACTCAGGTGACATAGCTGCCAGCATCACACATGTTGCAGTCTATTATCATCACTATGTTTATTATAATAGCCACCTCTACCTTAATCGAGTCATCAGCAGGTATCTCCGAAAAGGGCTACTCAATGACATAACTAATTTTCTCGTTTCTAAAAACAATTATCATATTGCGGTGCAAATCAAGAAAATTTGGCTTGGTTGTTGGCATTCAGTATGCCTTATATATATATATATATATATATATATATATATATATATATATATATATATATATATATATATATGTAATTATTTTAACATGGTCTTTTATTAAATTAATTATATCCCTACTATTTAACTCAAATTTATGACTCTCTTACATAAATTTATGTGATCCATACGTGATTTCCAGTAGGGTCGAGATCTCATTTGTTATATTAAGATATTAAGTGTATTCCAACATTCTACATCACGAGAGTATGACTGTCCCTATACAAGGCACTGTGATGACCTCAAGTCATGATTAATTACACCACATAACGTTAGAAATTAATTACTGATACTCAGATAGTTATCCATGTAGAATCTCTTCAACATGTCTCAATGTATTATTCTGTAACAAAACATTTACGTGTTCATTTACTTGTCACCACATTTTAACTTGTGAGATCAGCTATTTACTTTACAAGTAAGCAATATCACACGTGATGGTCTATCCGTAATAGCAATATTCGTATCTCGTTATTATTTACGACCACAAATAATTTAAGATTTAGTCACATATAATTTGTGTATCACAATCACAACTCTTTGTGATTAACAAATTACTAAAACTTGAATCTATAGATTCTATTATTTAATTTATTAAAATATTAATTCAATTAAATAATAGATCTACCATAAAGAGAACGTATCAATTATATATTAAAAGTATTTAGTTCCAAAGTCGATTGAACTTAGAGTATATCACTTACAAATATAACCCAAAATAAGAGGTGAAAAATTTAAATATAAGCATTTAATCTTGAATCTCTTCAACGACCTTGGATTGTACCTTCTTCATTTTCAATTAGCCTAATATATGGAATGAATTTGACTTGTATTGCTTTTATATAGTTTATGGTGGTCTAGCATACAATATCTTGGTTTTTCTATCGAGGATTTTTAAAAGCCCTAAGATGACTCCTTCGAGGAATACAAAAGCTGGAGAGTCGGTAATTCAATTGGGATAGTAGGGGGACGGTGCTTCGGGTTAGCACTCTCTCTTTCCGTCGGTGAACAAGTATCATTCGTTTGGCCGGCCCTAAATCAGCATTGAAATTCTTTTTTTCCATGTTTGCTTTTGACAAAGTGGTTCTCAGTATTTCAGTTGCTATAACTTGCATAAAAATAGTTTCCAAAATGAACTCCCAAATCAACATGGCACCATTGATTTATTTTTTAAATTTTTTCTTAACTCCATTGATGCATATGTGCTAAGCTATTAGGTACAAAATGCAGAGTGAAAATCAGCAATTTTCGTGAACACTCATGTCTGATATTGTAGAATTTTCACTCCAAGTCTATACACTTTTAATCTTCTTCAATTCGTCCTTTAACTTTTCAAAGTATCAAAATTAGTGCCAAGACTTCTAACTTCTTCAATTTTAGTATTCGAACTTTTGAAGTGTTCATTATTAGTCACATGACAACAAGCCAGCCAACCAACCATTAAAATAACAAGAGTCAGTTAAGGCCTGCACTCCACATCACTTGTTTATCTAACCTAATCGATGTCATGAAATAGAGGAAGTTAAAGTGATGCCTTCACCTCAGTCTAGGTGGTTTATAGAGCCCGAACCTCTATACCGATGGGAGGTACCATAAGTTGTTGCAAGCTATTCTTTAGTCGAGGTGGTTTATAGAGCCCGAACCTCTATACCGATGGGAGGTACCATAAGTTGTTGCAAGCTATTTTTGAAGTAAAAAACCATTGATTCATATTGATATCTTTCATAGCTTCACCTCATCCAAAAAAATTTCCGTACTATGGTGGATCATGGGAGATGTGGAGGACCTTTCAATGGGTAGCCTGAAAAAGGTCCTTCAGATTGGTAGTGGCTAGAGGCAGAGACGATCTTTGAGTTCAATGGTGGGTTTGTGGCTGTGGATCAAACATTTGGTAGAGACTCAATTGGCCAATTTGGTGCAAATTTTGTCTCATCAATGTCCTACCTATATGCCCAATTTAAATTTTGCCATAAATAGATTCAACGATCTATCTTCTAATCTACCCAATGATGTGTTCCCTTTAATGCCTAACAACCTTAGAGCATTTGATTCTTCACAGATGCCGATAAACTAGAATCAATCTCAGAACCTATTAAACCCCTCTTTTTCATGCCATTATCATATAGTAAATAGTTGAAACAAAATCTATTCATGCCGCCATGACGAAAAGGTACAACCCTAGTGGGGCATTGGTGTAGGTCTTGAACTACCAGACAACCAAATCCACAAAGGTCCTTTTTTAGATAATGGGCAAGAGCTGTTAATGGTGAGACAACAACTTTGATGCGAGAATGCGGTGAAAAGAGGTGGGGAAGAAGGTGGGTAGGGTAGCCAAAGGTGGTACGGTCAACCGTGGTTGGGTGGTGATGGCATGTATGGTTTCTATCTTTTTGTGGAAGGGGTAGAGAGTTAAATTTTTAAATAGCCACCGAACTTTGCACCATGTCCCAACTTACTCACCAAACTTCATGAAGCATCCCATTGGCTATTGAACTTTGCTCTATCTCACTCCATCACTCACCAGATCGAATACGTTAGTAGATCTGTTGATATGGAGGTTAGAAAATGAGGAGTTTGATTAAATATTGAGTGAAGTGCCAAATCAGCTCCATGTCAGAAATTGCATCTTCCTAACATGGCTTAACAAATAAAGAAAACACCAAATAAATCTCCAAACCTTGAAGTCGTGAAATTCAATTCTCCCTAATCAATTCCTAATGTGAAGTCTCTAAGGTCGTGAAACATTCAATTATTCTCTCATGCAAAACTTTGAATTAGAGCTATGATTGTCGAGTTCATCGTCATCAAAGTTTTGATCGTAGAGAGCTCCGTGGTTGTTGCTGTATAGATGGTAAGATTGAAGATTTGTACAATAGAACCAATCCCCCATTGTGATTTACATTGTGCAAAATGAAATCTGCATCCACATTCTTGCACATATGGTAAGATTGAAGATTATGTCACTGCGGTTAATTTGATCAATTATAAAATGGAGTCTTGGAAGAAGATACTCGGTTATGGATAAATAATTAGAAGGTTAATTCTTGGGAAAATTTGGTATATGCAACTAGTTTGGATGGGGATACTACTGTATTGTTTGTGAAGGGATTGAATTTGCGAATAGGGATGCAGCTCATTGGTGGTTCATTTACGATAATAATAGTGATGATGGGATTGAAGAGGTTATTAAGGAACTTGATCTAGAGGACTACAATATAACTAAGACACATATGGCCAAGGATAAAGATGCAAGAAGTAGGCTTTATGCATTGTGTTTTAAGTGCAAAGAATGAATGCAATTGGGTTTCATTCATGGATGTCGACGAATTCTTCTTCTTTTCGTATTCAACACCAAGAGACAAAAGATTCATGAAACGAGGCTACGCGGGGCAAAATTCACTTACATCATCATCAAGAATTCACTTAGCACCTTAATTTTATTCTTATGTATCTAATCCTTTTGTTTTTGTAGACAAAAGATGAGAAAGGCCATATATATAGATATATTGCTGTAATTCATTTCTCTTGCAATACCATCTGTGGTGATGTTCATGTGATAGTTAATGAAATGAAGTACTCTTAGTTCTGGAATTCATTTGTCTTGCAAATCTCATGTCTCTGCTAAGGATCAAATGTCTTAATTTATAATTCATTAAAAATTGCAATGCAAATTCAACTTTGATGGCCAATGAACAACAGCAATGAACTAAAGCTACCAATTGCAGGTATGCATTCATTAGGAACATTCAACATGATACTAGATACGTAAAAAAGCAATTAACAGATACATACAAAAGCAATAGATCATCCATCAAGTGTTTAGGACAATCAAAAAAATAGAGGAAGATAATTATTTTATCCAACATAATTTCTAGCAATGTTTCCATAAAAGCATAAATATCAAGCTGATAATCATTTTGTAGTATGAATATCCTTTCCAAAAAGCACCAGCAACAAAGTACAATCTGAAGCCTTCTTGGTTATAGTATGATTATCCTTTCCAATAGCATCAGCAAAAGAGACCCCCTTCCATCGATTCCAAACATGAATATGTTACTGGTAGCTATAGATGAATTGTTACCACATTTTTTCTCTTCTCAACAACTTCTTCAGAACAACCAATCTTTAATGATTTCATCTCATCCAAGAGTTCAAGTAGGGGGCTTTTCTAAAATTAAGTACCTAAAACATATTAGTGATATTTAATTTGAACTTTATGTTTTAATTATTAGGAACAAGATTATCCTTTGTAATCGTCTGTAATATTTTGCAATCTCCATTTTCCATTTTTAGGATTTTGTAAACTATATATATTCTATTTTTTAGTATTGAAATAATATGCCATATATTTTCCCACTTTCTATTGTCCTTTATGGTATTAGAGCAAGGATCCTGACCTGTCCCTTTTTTCTCCACCATGGTCAATTCTCTGATCCCTGACTTGTCGCCTAATGTCCTGCCTACCCTTCCCCCCCAAAACCACTCTAGGCAGGTTATCCCACCAACTGCAAGCTCTTCATCCTCATCCAAACACGTCGTACCACTCTTTCCTGAGTCTCTCAGTCTCTCATCCACACCTACTGCTGTGCCTTCCCAATTTGAACCAGCCACCATACCCAGAGTCATTATTACTAGATCTAAAAACAACATCCACAAACCTATTCAAACACTCAATCTAGCAGCCCAACTTACCACCTTCGATGTTAAACCAACCTCTATTACTTAGGCCATCAAAGATCACAAACGGCGTCAATCTATGTCTGAAGAATATGATGTCTTAGTTCAGAATGGCACATGGGAACTAGTTCTTCCTCATCCTGCTCAGAACTTGGTTGGTGTAAATGGATCTTTCGAGTTAAACGATTACCCAATGGCTCTATTAACAGGTACAAAACTCGCTTGGTTGCTAAGGGCTTTGATCAGTGCCATGGTGTGGACTATCATGATACCTTCAGTGCTGCTATCAAACTGTCCACTGTTTACCTTGTTCTTAGTCTTGCTATAAGCCAATGGTGGTCTCTTCGACAAATAGATGTGAACAATGCCTTTCTTCAAGGTAATCTCATTGACAATGTTTATATGGTACAACCGCGGGGTTTTATTGATCGAGACAATCCTTATCATGTCTGCAAGTTGTGCAAAGAAATCTATGGTCTCAAACAAACTCCTCATACTTGGTATCATGAATTGCGCTAATTTCTTTTTACATCTGGCTTCACCAATTCTCATGCAGATACATCCCTAATTATCTTCACTACATGAGGCATTTTGATCTATCTCTTGATCTATGTTGATGACATAATCATTACTGGAGACAATAATACAATCGTGAATAAATTTACTTCCTCTTGGCAAATCAATTTTCTCTGAAGGAACTTGGTGCTTTAACCTACTTCTTTGGTGTTGAGGTCATCTCTTTTGCACAAAGCTTACTTTTATCTCAACAACGATATATCTTGGATCCACTTGCTAAAACTAAAATGACTTATGCGAAACCGGTTACCACTCCACTTGCCACTACTTCTATGCTTGCTCTTCATTCTGATTCTACACTCTCAGACCCCACAGAATACAGGACTATTGTCGACAGTCTTCATTACTTGTTGCTTACACAGCCAGATATTGCCTTTGTGGTGAATAAGATTTCTCAATTTATGCATCGACCTACCAGTGACCACTGGAATGTTGCTAAACGGCTATTACGATACCTCTGTAGTACAGCTGATCATGGCATTATTCTCTATCCTAGTTCTCCGCTGTCTCTACATGCATTCTTTGATGCTGACTGGGCCAACAACAATGATGACTTTACATCTATTAGTGCTTACATTGTTTATCTTGGCCACAATCCCATCTCTTGGAGTTCAAAGAAGCAGAGAACTGTTGTACGCTCGTCCATTGAAGCTGAATATCGCTCTGTTGCCACTACTGCTATAGAATTACACTGTCTTACTTCTTTACTTTCTGAACTAGGCGACCAACTCTCTCAACAATTGGTGATTTATTGTGACAACGTTGGTGCCACGATTCTATGCTCTAATCCTGTCTTTCATTCATGCTCGAAACATGTAACCTTGTTCAGCTAATGTACTTATCAAACCACTATCTCGTGCTTGTTTTCTCCTATTGAAGACCAAGATTGGACTCTCCTCACAGAGCTCCATCTTACGAGGGCATATTAGAGATATTTAGTTTGGACTTTATGTTTGAATTATTAGGAACAAGATTATCCTTTGTAATCTTGTGTAATCTCCCTTTTCGATTCTTAGGATTCTGTAAACTATATATATTCTGCTTTTCAATATTGAAATAATATGCCATATATTTTTCCACTTTCTATTATCCTTTAAAAGACACTTACTTCCAGATTTTAATTTAGAGTTTGTCCCAGCAATATCGTTTTAACACATAAAACTATTGGAATTGTCAGTTTTATCGCTAATCATGTAATTCATTCATCAACATGCAAGATAGTTTCGTCAACATGACCTTTATTCCAGTCAACAGATTCAACAATAAGCTATCTTTTTTAGAGCCAAACACAAAATACCCATAATTCAAACTTATATTAGACTCTGAGTTATAGTAGGTATGTAACGAACAAAGAATGTTCGTTTTGCAAATTCGAATTCGATATTGAACCAGTCTTATCAGTACCAAAAACAAAACTTGTGTTACAAAATTTTCCAAGCACACCCCAACTCTTATTGCACTCCCCATTCTTCAAACCAGCACTTTGTCCCATATTGATATCATTATTATCGAAAACAACTCTTACTGAACTCCTCATTTTCATTATTACCACTTTAGAGAATTGGCATGAGAGACTAATTGAATGGATTTCACAACCTCAAAGATTTCGTGTTAAAAATTGTTTTGGGAGAATTGGATTTCACGACCTTAGGATTTGAAGATTTCATTTGTGTTTCCTTCAGTTAAGCCATGTTTGGAAGATGTAATTGCTAACATGGAGCTGATTTGGCACTTCACTCAACATTTAGCTGAACAACTCATTTTCCATTCATCAGGTTAGCAAATCTATTAACGAATTTCATCCGATAAGTGATGGAGTGGGATAGAGCAAAGTTCAATGGCTAATGGGACACTTCACAAAGTTCAATGAGTAAACCGTAATATGGTGTAAAGTTCAGCAGCTAATGATACATTTAACTCGAGGATAGGTTGGGGTGGATAAAAGTGGGAAGAAGATAACGTTTTTATTTTATTTTATTATTTTTTAATTGTTTTATGTGGAAAAATAACAAAGTTATCATTTTGTCCCTTTTAGATTTGGTCAAAATATATTTTCTTGGTCAATAACAACATGAAAGGCTTGGGATATAAACTAAAAATTTGGATAAAGTCTGCTATAACAAGAAAGGCCTGGAATCATGACTGCAATTATCCCTTATTATTTATTGTCTTAGAACAATACTCAACAACTATAAGAGTTTTCTTCAAATCTTTATTTTTTGAACTAGAGTTGTCAATTCGATTCGTCGATTCGGATGGCCCATAACTCGATCCGTAAAAAGTCTTAGTCAACTCGACTCAGGGTTCGATTAAATCAAGCCATTTTTTCGGATGATGGCTCGCTCGAGCTGACTCGTAGGCTTGTTGAGTCATAAGATCCGGTCTGGATGGCAAGTCAAAATGGCCGCTTGTAACACAGTGCCATTTTGTACGGTCACATGCTTGGCTGCCTGCTTTACGTAGGCAGCCAGTATCCACGTAACGTCTGAAGTAGGCAGGCACCTGACTACCGCTTGTCTTAAATAAATAAAAAATATTGAGCCAGCTCAACTCGAGCCAAGCCTCAATTTTTCCATCGAGCTTGGCTTGGTTCCGCCCAAAAACTACCGAGCCTTACTTGAGCCGAGATCTTTAGTTCACAAGCCGGCTGAGCAAGGCTCGTTTACATCCCTACTTCGAACCAATGTTTTCAAACTCGAATTGGCCCAATCAGTTCAATCAGAAAACCTTGACTCAGTTGGGGAAATCAACTCGGTTGTTGTCTTATAACCGGAGAAACAAAAACTAGTAAAAATTTGATAAAATGATTTGTTCAACTGAAAATCAGTGAACTAGACACGATTTTACCGAGTTTTTTGGCCAACTTGCACAAAATAAATAAATAAATAATAATAATAATAATAATAATAATAATAATAATAATAATAATAATAATTGTTGACCCCAAAAAAATGAACCAACAGAATCACTGCCACGTCCCCTCCACGTGGACCTCCCATTTGTTATGAAATGAATCGCATATACATATAAGTGAAAATGGGCCAAGTGGGCCTCATGGGCATGACCCGAGCCAATATTAGATATTTTATGGGTAAAACGATAGTCCACCAAGTCTGAGTCGTATATTCATCTGCGGGCCAGACTTTAAAATTTAAGCTGTCAGTAGGTGAGGTCTTACAGATTGTCTCTAAAAATGTAAGTAACTGCTATAAGAGAGGACTTACGAACTGCCTCAAAAATATGTTTCGATCCCAAATAGGCGAGCAAATTCAATAAATCGGGACTTACGATTTGCCTTAGAAAATATGCATGCTAGCCTGAATAAACGAGGGCTTACGAATTGCCTCGAAAGATAGATGTTGCATATAATTTGTCAAAATTTCGACTACATCTCCTCTGTAATATGAACTAAACCAATCATGTAATACAATACAATATATTCACTACATATATACCAAATAAATTTGGGGTCCATATGCCCCTCAAATTACTCATGAAGATAAAGTGAATAATGACATTTTCAATTTCTCCAAGATATAATAAGCGTCATAACCGCTAGCAGTGATGTGAAGTATGTACTAGACAGCAATAATATAATGCATATGCTAGTAATAATAATGTAATGATACTAAGATACCAGTATTACAATAGTCCCCCAAGTTTGCATCAAATATTTGTTAAATGAATAAAATAATTTTAGCTCATATATTGGTGTTATTTACTTCATGCACTTACTGCTTCTGTTTAATGTATTGACATGCTCTTCAGTATAATCCAAACTTAATAATATCAAACTCATAGTTTTGTATAGTGATAAGTGTATTTTCGACACTTATTCGGGGCTTAAAACTATAGACTTTTATTGATTTTTTGCCAAAATTTTACATAATTTATGTTATATTGCATTGTGTAGGTAAAACTTTATGTTTGATGAAGGATTGGAGAAAAGAAGCAAAATATGGTGAAAAATGGTAAAATCCAAAGTTCGAGGATCAAATTACAAATACTCAAGAAGATACTTTGAAGATTGCTAGGAGACAATTGGATTGAAATTAGAATTCAAAAAAGAATGGAATATGATCAAAGTATTATCAAAATCAATTTCCAATCGCTCAAGATATATTCCAGATTTTTAGCCGAATATTGAGACCCATTTTTGGCAAAGTAAACGTCCGAATTGGAAAACCTCTATTTCGATCAAAGTTGTAGCCCTTTAAGTTATCTTTCCAACGCACTTTGAATCGTATCAATCGGATATCAGAAGAGAAAGTTATGACTAAAATACGGACTGCTGTGCAAAGATAAAAAATCCGCGCGCGAAGGCAACTTTCCTTATTCGATTAGAACTCTTTTGGAAGCCAATTTGGACGTGATTTTCAACCAATTTTCAGCTCCTATAAAGAGAGAACAGCAAAATACATATGGGGAACCTCCCTACACCTAAAATTCTCTATATTATACATATTTTGGAGGCGAAGAACGTGGCTAACAACGTGGAATCAAGGCGAATTGCATAGGATATTGAAAATTCTTCATCCGGATTCAAGTTTCACATCAAGAACGTGGATTTTTCCAACTTCTTCCATCTTTCTTATTTCCGGGTGATATTTTTCCTATTATTCTTGTATAATTTAATTTCTACAATATGCTAGGCTAAATTCCCTTGTATTGGATGGATGATGAAGCTATTTGATTATTAGTTTTTATAATTCGAGACCACGTGTTTTTAATTTAATTCTTGCTTTATGATTTCATAAACATGTATGAATTTATTGTTTTAATGTGTGCGCACCATTAGGACAATTAGTTGCTTATTCGTAGTGTTGGAAAACTCACGGTAGGTAGAACACTGTTTATGGAACACACGGACAATAAATATTAGGGATAATATTTATGGCGTGTGCGGTCATGTTTGATAATCCTAAACATCAATGCATGCTTGTCATATGAATTCGGACTAGGAATAGGATCGTCTCGTGGCAATCATAGGTTTATTATATCTTGGCAAAGAATAGTAAATGAAAGTGGAATTATGGATCGTCGCAATTGCATGAATTGAATTAATTATAACTGGTTGAGAATTGAAACTAAGAATTAATTAGCGGAGTCGGAAATCCAATACACTCCCCCACATTTGATTTAAATACATTTTTTTATTGATTTCGTAGTTATAAAACGTAGTTAAATTCAAACCAACTATCTTTTGTTACACTTGCGAATTTAAATATATCGAATACACTAAAATTAACCTTATTCCTCGTGGGACGATAACTCACTCATCACAATTATTACTTGTACAACGAACTCGTACGCTTGCGAGATTTTCGCCCAACAAGTTTTTGACGCCGTTGCCGGGGAATAATGGTGTTAATCTAGGGTATTTGATATTTTAGATTCACTTTAATTTTTATTTTTATTTTTTTTGTTGTTTTTAGGCAATTATTACACTCCTGAGTTCTCTTCTATCTTTATTTTTTTTCAGGTGAAGTTGGTATATGCAAAATCTTGACGAGCCAAATCTCTTTTCGTTAGATCACGAAATCAAAAAGACATTCAGAAATCGTAGGAGAGTCCAACGTCAAGCAAGGAGAATGGCTGAACAACAGAATCAACCACAAAATCAGGTTCATCTTCAAGGGCAAATACCACAGCTAAATCAACAGAGAGTCATCCCGAATGAAGCTCCTATTTTAGTTGGGGATTATGTAAACCCAATTCCCGCACCAGTGCAACCTGCCGTGGTATACCCTCCCTTCGGACAGCCTAACTTCCACCTTAGGCCGGATGTCATAAATATGTTCCAAAATCACCAAGACATCAGGTTTTTTGGAAAAGCCACGAAGAACCCTCATGAACATATTTCGGCTTTTCTCATGTTATGTGAGGTGATCAGTCACGAAGGGGTATTCGCGGATGCTTTTCGAATGCGGTTATTCCCTCATACTCTGAAAGATGTTGCTAGAGAATGGTTTCTTTGTTTAGCACCAGGAAGCATACAATCATGGGCTGATATGGTTCAAAAATTCACGTTGAAATTCTTTCCACCATCTCGAGTCCATCAAATCAGGAATGAAGTCCACACTTTCAAGCAGAAAGATTTAGAGAGCTACCCTGAAGCATGGGAGAGGTTCAAGAGTTTGTTTAGAAAATGCCCTAGCCTGCACATTCCTAAGAAGGCTTAACAATATCTCTTCTACTACGGTCTACAACAAGAGTTCAGGAACATGGTAGATGCTTCAGCAGGAGGATCAGTGATGAAACTTGATGTCGATGAAGCTTACGATTTGTATGAAAAAATAGCGGAAAATCAGTCAATGTGGCCAACCGATAGGGAAGCTCCTAGGAGAACAGCAGGGGTGCATAACGTGGATGCAGTGACAGCATTGGCGGCACAAATGGAAGTTCTCACAATGAAAATGGATAATCTATCTCAATCGGTCAACATGGTACATCAATCACCGCCTGTTTGCGGAGGTTGTGGAGTAGATCATACTACTTCACGCTGTCCTTTGGCGTCTACACAGGTTTTGCAGCCCGAAGAGATTAGCTACGCACAGAACTTCCCAAGGCAACAAAACAATCCCTACTCCAACACTTATAATCTGGGTTGGAGAAACCATCCAAATTTTTCATGGTCTAACAATCAGGTGCAAGTACAGGGACTAGGAGGAAACAATCAGAATGGACCACCCGGGTTTCAACAACAACAACATCAGCAAGTGAGAAAACAGTCGTTGGAGGATTTGCTATCTCAGTACATTACTAAGACTGAGACCAATTTTCAGAACCAATAGGCCTTAATCAAGAACTTGGAACAACAGGTGGGACAGATAGCAGCTGCGATAGCCAATAGACCACAAGGTACCTTACCGAGTGATACAGAGAAAAACCCACGGGAGCAGGTATTAGCAGTTGAGGCGATAAATTATGCAACTATTGAGCTCCCATCATTCACTTCCACCACCCCTGTCAAGGCTTATGTGCCACCCATTCCATTCCCTCAAAGACTTCGACGGCAGCCAACAAATGAGCAAGTTCAAAGCCATCACGACTAGGAGTGGTGTTCAGTTGCCAGAAATCACTGCAAAGAGGAAGGAGACTGAGACCACTCAAATATCCACTAAGGGCAAGGAACATGTTGAGCAATTTGAAGAAGCAACAGAAAAAGATCAGCAATTAGTCTCAGACGACCTACGACTCAAGACAACAGTTCACGGCACTTCACTCACATCTACGATCCCGTTTCCTCAAAGGGTGCAAAACACCAAACCGGAGAGGCAATTCACTACATTTCGGAAGTCCTTAAAAAGCTACATGTCAACATCCCATACATTGAGGCAATCCTTCAAAACCCAAATTATTCCAAGTTTCCGAAGGAGATGTTGACAAAGAAGAGGAAGCTGCCCGAGCACGAAACCATAGCACTATCTGAAGAATGCAGCGCGATCATACAACACAAGATCCCTCCCAAACTGAAAGATCCAGGGAGTTTCATTCTACCCTGCTCCATAGAAAATTTACATGATATAAATTGTTTAATTGATACAGGAGCAAGTATTAATTTAATTCCCTTGCCTCTTTATAGGAAACTGGGATTAGGAGATCCTAAGGCAGCATCTATTATCCTTCAACTAGCGGATAGATCACTGAAGCATCCCTACGGAATAGTCGAAGATATGCTCATCAAGGCGAGAGAACTCATTTTTCCAGCTGACTTTATCATCCTGGATATAGAAGAGACATATCACATGCCGATAATTCTTGGAAGGCCATTCTTATCTACAAGTCGAGCTTTGCTGGATTTTGATACTAATGAGATAGTCTTGAGAGTGGAGGATAAGCAGCAGAGTTTCACCATGGAAAATCCAATCAAGCAACCTTCATACTTGGAGGATTGCCAACGAGTGAATCATTGGGAGAGCTATAAAGGCAGGCCAAATACAGGAGGAATTGTTGGTAGGGATGATAAGGGAAACGTGATTTTGTGGAGAGTCAAAGATGAACCGAAGAAGTGCAACCATTGTCTGAAATGCAGGGCTGAAAATTCCCTTTTTAAACCACCATGAAGAGCCTAAAATAACAAGAGTCGAGCTAAAGACTTTAAACAAGCGCTGGTTGGGAGGCAACCCAACACTTCTATCCCTTTTATTTATTTTGTTTTTTAGTTTTAAGATAACTTAGATTAGTTTTATTTATTTATTTATTATTATTATTATTTTTTATCCATTTTAGGGACTCATCATCCATACCTCGTTCCCCCTTAGGTTTTCATTATGTTAGTTGGTTTATTAGATGTTAAAGCTAAGTAACACTTGTTTCAGGTATTTGATCTTGAATATTTTATTTGACCGCATTGTGCAGGAACATGACGTCGCGGAACATTTAAACCAACCAGGACCAAGGAGCTCACGGGAGCAATATGAAAGTTAGCCATTGGATTACAAGCCAATCAGGGAAGTCTTTTCTTCATTTTCTTCCCCACCCCTTTATATGCGGATTTAGAATGTAAGACATTGAGAACAATGTCTAGTTTAAGTTTGGGGTGGAAAACATGAGTTTTTATTTTTTTTATGTGTTTTTGTGTGTTCTTATTGCTTTAGGAAAAAAAATTTAAAAAAAAAGTTCTTTTTGTGTGCTTGTGTGAGTTAGTTGGCCTGACTGGCAATGAGAATGTATTGAATTATAAATTGATTTATAAATGGTGAATAATTGCATGCTTAGATTAATTTTTACTTTTCCATGTGAAATTTGATATATATTGAGCACGTGAATTAAGTTAAGTATTGTGTAAGAATGAGTTGATTTCATAATGGATATGTTGAAATAGTGAACCATAGATATTAAAATCCAAAACCACTAAATTTTACATCCTTAGACCAAATTCAGAATAGTTTGGGGGGATTTCACTGTTGTGGGAAGATGTTGAGATAAATGGGGATTCCATGTGTGAAATAAAAAAATATTGTGGATTGTCTAAGGTCAATAGGATGCAATTGGGTGAAAATCTCAAGTTAGAGGTCGTTTTACTTGAATTGGTGTTTAATAAGGGACATTACACTAATCAAGGCATATATATATATATATATATATATATATATATATATATATATATATATATATATATATATATATATATATATAACTTTTTTTTCATTTGAAAATTTCTCTTCGTAGCTTTTATGACTCAAGCAATTAAACCTGCAAGGGTTTTTACAACCTGGCGCCCTATGGTCATCTAACTTGGGATTTATCGGCCGAAAGCTTGTTCATGAGTCATTTAGAAAGCTTAAGGGAGAGAATGATGCAAAAAAAAAAAAAAAAAAAATTTAGAAAAAGCAGATGCATGAAACAGAAAACGCACCAAATGCCCTGGTTATGTCCCAAACACTTGTTTAAGGAAATTCGACTTTTTGATAAGAGATTATTAGCCTAACCAAATCCTAGAGACTGAGGCAATCAAACTATGGAGAATCCTTATTTATTGATATATTGACTTGCAATTAGTGAGATTTATCTAAACTGGAGAGGTGAGGATAATAGAAAAATCAACCTTATGTCACACACTTGGAAAGAGCGAAAAGAATAAGTTTGGGGGTGTGTGAATCTTACGAGCGATGAAATAATATATTTGACCATTGAGGGCCGGGATTTGAAACAACTTATGAACACGCAATACTATGCTTAATTCTCCACACACACACACACGCCGATTTTACATTGGAAAAGTAGATTTTAATTTTTGTATTGTGATTTTGAAGCTGTGCATAGATTGGATATTATGATTTCAATTTTGAGATAAAAAGCCAGGGTAACAAGCTATATCGTTTTGCATTGCTTGATTGTGTGACCACCAATTAGATAATTAGCATTGCATGTTTGTGTGTTTGTTAGGTTTTAGTTTTGTTTGAGGACAAACAAAGATTCAAGTTTGGGGGTTTGATAAGTGTATTTTCGACACTTATTCGGGGCTTAAAACTATAGACTTTTATTGATTTTTTGCCAAAATTTTACATAATTTATGTTATATTGCATTGTGTAGGTAAAACTTTATGTTTGATGAAGGATTGGAGAAAAGAAGCAAAATATGGTGAAAAATGGTAAAATCCAAAGTTCGAGGATCAAATTACAAATACTCAAGAAGATACTTTGAAGATTGCTAGGAGACAATTGGATTGAAATTAGAATTCAAAAAGGAATGGAATATGATCAAAGTATTATCAAAATCAATTTCCAATCGCTCAAGATATATTCCAGATTTTTAGCTGAATATTGAGACCCATTTTTGGCAAAGTAAACGTCCGAATTGGAAAACCTCTATTTCAATCAAAGTTGTAGCCCTTTAAGTTATCTTTCCAACGCACTTTGAATCGTATCAATCGGATATCAGAAGAGAAAGTTATGACTAAAATACGGACTGCTGTGCAAAGACAAAAAATCCGCGAGCGAAGGCAACTTTCCTTATTCGATTAGAACTCTTTTGGAAACCAATTTGGACGTGATTTTCAACCAATTTTCAGCTCCTTTAAAGAGAGAACAGCAAAATACATATGGGGAACCTCCCTACACCTAAAAATCTCTATATTATACATATTTTGGAGGCGAAGAACGTGGCTAACAACGTGGAATCAAGGCGAATTGCATAGGATATTGAAAATTCTTCATCCGGATTCAAGTTTTACATCAAGAACCTGGATTTTTTCAATTTCTTCCATCTTTCTTATTTTCGGGTGATATTTTTCCTATTATTCTTGTGTAATTTAATTTCTACAATATGCTAGGCTAAATTCCCTTGTATTGGATGGATGATGAAGCTATTTGATTATTAGTTTTTATAATTCGAGACCACGTGTTTTTAATTTAATTCTTGCTTTATGATTTCATAAACATGTATGAATTTATTATTTTAATGTTTGCGCACCATTAGGACAATTAGTTGCTTATTCGTAGTGTTGGAAAACTCACGGTAGGTAGAACACTGTTTATGGAACACACGGACAATAAATATTAGGGATAATATTTATGGCGTGTGCGGTCATGTTTGATAATCCTAAACATCAATGCATGCTTGTCATATGAATTCGGACTAGGAATAGGATCGTCTCGTGGCAATCATAGGTTTATTATATTTTGGCAAAGAATAGTAAATGAAAGTGGAATTATGGATCGTCGCAATTGCATGAATTGAATTAATTATAACTGGTTGAGAATTGAAACTAAGAATTAATTAGCGGAGTCGGAAATCCAATACACTCCCCCACATTTGATTTAAATACATTTTTTTATTGATTTCGTAGTTATAAAACGTAGTTAAATTCAAACCAACTATCTTTTGTTACACTTGCGAATTTAAATATATCGAATACACTAAAATTAACCTTATTCCTCGTGGGACGATAACTCACTCATCACAATTATTACTTGTACAACGAACTCGTACGCTTGCGAGATTTTCGCCCAACATATCGGCATCAAAAGGTCGTGTGCCTTTATAAGTTTTTGAACGTATGCACATCAATGTTTATGAACTAAGGCTCTTTAGCACTTCAGACTTTAGTCTGACTTTATTTATGATTTTCACAAGTATAAGCAGTTCACTTGCCTTTCTTGTCCTAAGCATGGGGTTGAGTGGTTCGCCCATGCTGGGGCTTCCTTAACAACTTTAGATGTTCAAGGCATGTGCCACACTTCGCGAGCACAGATGTGGTCCTTTTTGGAATCCAGCTCCTCGTCGAAGTGCCCACACATCTCTTCATAGGGACAAATCATCTATAAAGAGGCTTTCCCTTTGGTCTTTGTCAATATGAGGCACTTTATAATTTTTTTATGAGCTTGTTTTAATAAGAGTATTTTTAAATTTCCTGAGCATGAGGTTGAGTGGTTCGCCCATGCTAAGGCTTCCTTAGCACCTTTAGTTGTTAAAAGCACGTGCCACACTTCGCGAGTGCAGATGTGGTCTTTCTTGGGCTCCAACTCCTCATCGAAGTGCTCACACATCTCTTCATAAGGATGGATCGTCTATGAAGAGGCTTCCACTTTGAGCTTTCTCAATAAGAGGTTCTTTTTATTATTTTTGAACTTGTGCAAATTTAATTTTTCAGACTGCGAACTTTGTTTCCTGAATGAGGACTCTAAGATAATGCCACATCTTCCTTTATTGAGGGAATGATGGCTGCATCTTCCTTTATTCAAGGAATGAGGTCTCAAATCAGGGAAAGCATTTGGCATAGCCGGAAATAAACATCCCGCAAATAGCTTTCGACCTATCGGAGTCTTATAAACTGACCTCGGAATGGTAAGGTCTTACAGTTGGGCTAGCCTCAAAATAACGAAGTCTTACAACTAGGCTCAACAATTTCACGAAGCCAGGAATAAGCATCTGGTGAGGCGGGGAATAAACATCCCTCGAATATCTCTCAAACTATCAGAGTCTTATAAGCGGGCCTCGGATAGACAAGGTATTATAGCTAGGCTCAATAATTGTGCTATCAGAGTCTTATAAACTGGCCTCGGAATAATGAGGTCTTACAGTTAGGCTCGACGATAGTGAGAAGCGATGAATAACCATCTTGCGAAGCCGGAGTAAGCATCGGCGAGGCGGAAAGTAGACATCCTGTGAATAACTCTCAAACTATCAAAGTCTTATAAGTGGGTCTTGTATAGACGAGGTCTTACAACTAGGCTCAACAATAGTACTATTGGAGTCTTATAAACTGGCATTGAAATGATGAGATCTTATAGTGAGGCTCAACGACAGTGAGACGCAAGGAATAAAAGCATCTCATGAAGCCAGGAGTAAGCATCTAGCGAGGCGGGGAATAGACATTCCGCAAATAGCTCTCGAACTATCTGAGTCTTATAAGTGGGCCTTGGATAGTCGAGGTCTTACAGCTATGCTCAACAATAGTGCTATCAGAGTCTTATAAACTGGTATCGAAATAACAAGATCTTACAGTTAAGCTCAATGATAGTGAGAAGCGAAGAATAAATATCTCGTGAGGCCAAGAATAAACATCTGGCAATTTACCTATTACGTTTTCAAAGAACGATGACTTGCAAAATATGCTGCCTCTTCCTTTATTCAAGGAATGAGGAGTTCAAAAAATACTGCATCTTCTTTATTCAAGGAACGAGGTCTTTAAGAGATCGCATCTTCATTTATTCAAAGAACGTGGATTTCAAAAAATACTGCATCTTCCTTTATTCAATGAACGAGGACTGCCTCTTCCTTTATTTAAGGAACGAGGTCTTCAAGAGATTGCCTCTTCTTTTATTAAAGAAATGAGGACTTCAAAAAATATCGGATCTTCCTTTTATTCAAGGAACGAGGTCTTCAAGAAATCGCCTCTTCCTTTATTTAAGGAACGAGGTTTTGATGAGATCGCCTCTTCCTTTATTCAAAGGAATGAGGACTTCATGATAATGTCTCTTCCTTTATTCAAGGAACGAGGATTCTAAATGCGATAACTGATAAACAAAAATCCACGAGCTAGAGCTTGCCTTCAATAATAAGAAATCCATGAGCAAGCTTAGATGTGCAAGGACTTATTGGCTCGCCTCGAATAATAGAGATGATCAGAAGTTCCTTAAATAAGATAAATCCAAGCTAAGTATTTTGTCAAACACTTAGTGTGCACTCTCCATAATATTGAAATCCCAACAGGATGTGGTAACCAAAAGTTCAATTGAAGCCAAATCAACTTTTATAATAATTGATAAACAAGGCACTAGCTTCTGCTCGCTTTTCGAATGTTTATGATCATCAAATAAATCACAAAGCAAGCTATTTAAGTAAAGCGAAAAGTAAATAACAATGCTTATGACTAGCTATTTAAGTAAAGCGAAAAATCGTTAAACTTCAAGACACGAGTTTGAAATAACGGGAATAACAAAAATGAGTTCATAATGCATAAATTTCAAAAGTAAATAATTGCGATAATCAAATTTCATGCCACCACTGCCCATCAATCACAATCGCCTCCGAAATCTGCAAATATTGTTAAAATAACGGAGTGAGTATTTCGAAAAAATACTCACTAGACTCATCGCCGATAATTTACAGAATAATTGAATACACACTTATGCAATATACAACGTGATATCATCAACATCTTTGGCTCTTTTTCTTGAAATCATAGGCTCTTTAAAATCATGAGCTGTGGGTAGTCTTTCTCGTGCATTTAAAGCGCATAAGTTATACATAACATTCTCATCTTATCTCATAAGAGATTCCCTTCTTTCTCATGTAAATAAGCATATACGTTATGGCAAACATAACAATATCATATATCTCATATGACATATTCTCTTCTCATGCATTAAAGCATATAATTCACATAAATTCACATAAGACGTGCAATTATAATTTAAACTAATTAATGGTGGCGAGTCTACCTCAAATTATCTCAAGTTGCGTGAAAAGTGGAGCGGGGAGTAATCTCAATCTCCTAATCGTCCGTACGTTTCGTCTAACCAAAATAGAAATTATGTTTGAATTAGTATTTTGAAATCTTAAAGTCTTAAAGCGATAAAATAAAGTTTAAGGACCTCATTGGATATTTATTAAAATTGAATTTGACAAATTTAAGGGCTAAAATACTATTTTCAAAGTATCGGGGCTAAAAGTAGGAAATAAGAACTCTAGGGACTTAATTGAAAATCTACTAAAACTGGAAGTAAAGATTAAGGACTGAAATTAAACTTTTAGAAGTTAGGGACTAAACTGTAAATTTTTTAAAACTGAAAATAAAAGTTTAGGGGCTGAAATAATAACTTTTACAAGTTAGGGACTAAACTGTAAATCTTTTAAAGCTGAAAATAAAACTAAAATGCTAAAATTAAACATTTAATAAATTAGGGACTAAATTGAACATTTACTAAAACTGAAAACAAAATTAAGGAACTGAAATTAAAATATTTAAAACCCTAGGACTTAAATAACACTTTTAAAAGAATCTGGGGCTTAGGGTACAATTTCCAAAAAAAATAAAAACACTTCCTCTCTCTCTCTCTCTCTCTCTCTCTCTCTCTCTCTCTCTCTCTCTCGTTCACGATAGAGAGAGAGAGAGAGAGAAAGAGCGAAGGGAGGGGCTTTGCCCCTCCCCTGATTCCACCACCGACCGGCAGTCGGTCGGTGACAGCGCCACTACTATGGTGGCGCCGATAACGAGGCAAAAAGGTGGGGGGAAGAAAGTTTCCATTTAGGCGAATGGTTCGAAACCGGGACTCGATTTTCGCTCGGGTTGTCTCCTTGGTGGCAATAAATTGAGGTAAGTTATGGGTTACGCTATTTTCTTGGTTTTGGTAGTTGTGTTGGTTTTTGAGGTGTGGTTTCCGATTGTGGGGTGGGCTGCTTAAGTGTCAATTTTGAGGGTGAAAATGGTGGTGGTTTTGAAGTTCGGTGTTGAACTTGTTTTGTTGTGGTTTATGGTGGAGTGTGGTGGTGGTCTCGGTCTTGAGCTGTGGCGGTTTGGGGTTGCAGCTTGGTGGTGAGCTGCCAAGTTTGCTGTGTTGATTTGGTGGTGGTGTTGGGTGAGTCGAATGTTGGAGCAGTGATGGTGTGGTTGGTTCGAAAATGGAGGTTTGAGGCTGGTGTTCGATTTGTGTAAAGCAGTGGGTTTGGCTGTAAACTTGGGTGGTTCGATTGGCAGTGAGGTGGTGGTTTGGTGCAATGGTGGTTTTGGTGCAGTGAGGTTGGTGGAGGTTGAGCTAAGGAGATGGTGTTGATGCTGGAAATTGATGTTCTAGCATCAACACTGGTCTCCAAAAATGAGGGAGGGAATGATTCTTACCAAGATGGATTGCTTGGCCGCGTGAATTTCTAATGATGGGAGTGGAGGGAAATGGGATGAATAAAATAGTGGAATTTAGGGCACAATTCCCTAGGTAACAATTAGGCCAAAAAGTTGGGCTGTAGAGATTTTTCCTAATTGGGCCTACGTGGAATGGACCTAAAATAATCAATATTTGGACTTAATTGAAATGGACTAAATAAATTGGATTCTAAAAATATAAAATTATGGTACTTATAATTATTCGAAAAATGGATTCGATTCGAAAATTTGAATTCGTTTATAAAGACTAGACGAATGCGTTTTCACTTTAACGTTAGGGTTTAAAATTTAGCGACACGTTTTTCGAGAAAAATAATTTTATAAAATTTGAAATTCTTGGTCGTTACGACTTTACCCCCTTAAAATAATTCCGTCCTCGAAATTTAAACTTACTTGATCTAGAATATCTGGATACTTAGCCAGAATCTCTTTCTTTCTTTCCCAGGTAGCTTCATCGCTACCATGTCTACCCTATTGGATTTTGACTAAAGGAATCTCTTTGTTTCTTAAGACATGGACTTTTCTTTCCACAATGCACATAGGTGTCTCATCATAAGACAGATTCCTCTGAATCGAAATAACCTGAAAATTTACTACATGACTCGGATCGTGGATATATTTTCTCAATAAGGAAACGTGGAAAACGTTGTGTACGGCCGATAACTCGGGTGGTAACGCCAAACGATAAGCCACGTTACCTACTTTATCTAAGATCTCGGATAGTCCGATAAAACGAGGTCTTAACTTCCCTCTCTTGCCGAAACGGATAGTTCCTTTCATATGAGCTACTTTCAAGAATACTTTCTCTCCAATATCAAACTCTAAGTCTTTTTTCCTTTGATCGGCATAGCTTTTCTGTCTATCTTGAGTGGCTTTGATCCGTAGTCTGATATTGTCAATAGCCTCAACTGTCTGTTCAATTAATTCTGGACCCAAACTTCTTCTCTCGCCTACTTCATCCCAATAGACTGGTGATCGACATCGTCGTCCATAAAGTGCATCATATGGTGACATACCAATAGTAGCCTGAAAACTATTATTGTAGGCAAACTCCACTAATGGAAGATGATTCTCCCAATTAGTACTCAAGTCTAGTACACAAGCTCTAAACATATCTTCCAGTGTCTGAATAGTGCGTTCAGACTGTCCATCTGTCTGAGGATGGTAAGCTGTACTAAAATTTAATTTAGTACTCATTGCAACATGTAAACTCTTCCAAAATCTCGAAGTAAATCTCGAATCTCTATTGGAGACAATGGAAGTTGGTACTCCATGAAGTCGAACAATCTCTTTAACGTACAATTGGGCCAATTGATCCATATTGAGAGTCATTCTGATTGGTAGGAAATGAGCTGACTTCGTAAGTCGGTCTACAATAACCCAAATAGAATCATGACCCTTTACTGATTTTGGTAACCCGATCACAAAATCCATGGAAATTTTCTCTCATTTCCATTCTGGTATGTCCAAGGGATTTAACAACCCTGATGGTCTCTGATGTTCAACCTTGACCTGCTGACACGTCATGCATCGAGAGACAAACTTTGCAATTCAATCCTTCATATTCCTCCACCAAAAGGTGTTGCGCAAATCACGATACATCTTTATCCCTCCTAGGTGGCATGCATATGGTGCTGAATGAGCTTCTGTCAAAATCTCATTCTAGATATGTTCATCCTTCGGCACACAGAGACGTCATCTGAATATGAGTGCCCTATCAGGGGCAATCTCGAAACCTATTCTCTTGCTAGTTCCAACTTCGGATTTGATCTTTTCCAAGAATTTATCTCCAGCTTGAGCTGTTATAATCCGACCTCTCAAGTCTAGTTTAACACTCAGATTTGTCAATCTAGAAGATCCTTGGACTGATGGGATTCGCACTTCGATTCTTAGATTCTTCAAATCTCGAATCAACTGATCTTGCATCGTTCCCAAAGCTGATAACTGTCCAGCGTTCTTTCTGCTCAAAGCGTCTGCAACCTTATTTGCTTTACCCGGGTGGTAAAGAATTGTGCAATATAGTCCTTTACCAGCTCTAGTCATCGTCGTTGTCTCATGTTTAGTTCCTTCTGAGTGAAGAAATACTTGAGACTCTTGTGATCGGTGTAAATCTCACATTTACTCCCATACAGATAATGTCGCCAAATCTTAAGAGCGTGCACAACAACTGTGAGCTCTAAATCATGTGTCGGGTAATTCTTTTCATATGGTTTCAACTGTCTTGTGGCATATGCTATCACCATACCATTCGGCATCAAAACACAACCTAAACCATGTTTGGATGCATCGCTGTAAATAACGAAACCATCAGACCCATCTGGTATCGTCAAGATAGTCTTCGAGACGAAATCTGTTCTTAAGTTCCTGAAACCTTTGTTCACACTGTTCTGTCCACTGAAACTTAACTCCCTTCCTGGTCAACTGAGTTATAGAACCTGCTATTTTAGAGAAGTCCCCTATGAATCGCCGATAATATCCAGCTAATCCAAGAAAACTTCTCACATCTCTAACATTTGCAAGTGTTGGCCAATTCGTTACAATTTCAACTTTAGAAGGATCAACCTCAATGCCTTTAACTGTAACAATGTAACCCAAGAAACCTACTCTCTCAAGCCAAAATTCACATTTCTTGAACTTGGCGTACAACTTTTCTGCTCTCTGCGTTTCCAACACAATCCTCAAATGTTCTTCATGTTGTGTAGAATTCCTGGAGTAGATCAGTATATCATTGATAAAAACAATAACGAATTTATCAAGATACTGATGGAAAACTCGCTTCATCAAGTCCATAAATATTGCAGGTGCGTTCGTGAGGCCGAAAGGCACCACTGTGAACTCATAATGTCCATATCGTGTCCTGAACGTTGTCTTTGGTACGTCAGCTGGCGAAACCTTTAGTTGATGGTAACCAGATCTCAAATCAATCTTGGGGAAGATAGCTATACCTTTCAACTGATCGAATAAGTCCTCGATCCTGGGAAGGGGATACTTATTTCTTATCGTCAACTTGTTAAGTTCTCGATGGTCGATGCATATCCTCATGCTTTCGTCCTTCTTCTTTACAAACAGCACAGGTGCTCCCCGTAGAGATATACTGGCCTGATGAAACCCTTCTCTAGCAATTCCTCTAATTGCACCTTCAATTCTTGCAACTCTTTCGGTGCCATGCGGTACGGAGCTTTAGAAACAGGGGCAGCTCCTGGTACCAAATCGATGGAAGATTCCATTTGCCTATCCGGCGGAGTGCCAAAATTGGGCCAAAAAGTTGGGCCTAGAATTTGGCTGTAGGGATTTTTCCTAATTGGGCCTACGTGGACTGGACCTAAAATAATCAATATTTGGACTTAATTGAAATGAACTAAATAAATTGGATTCTAGAAATATAAAATTATTGTACTTATAATTATTCGAAAAATGGATTCGATTCGAAAATTTGAATTCGTTTATAATGGCCAGACGAATGCATTTTCACTTTAACGTTAGGGTTTAAAATTTAGCGACACGCTTTTTGAGAAAAATAATTTTATAAAATTTGAAATTCTTGGTCGCTACAGAAGCTTTGTGCAATGGCAGTTTCAAATTTTGTTATAGAATAGTTACATCCATTTTGTTGTGACTGGCAAGGAAACCTAGCTTCGGCCAGCTTTTTCTCTCCCTTTTGGATGCCATTAACATATGGGCTGTAGGAGACTAAATATTGAATTGAAATACCTTCATAAGCCTTTGTAAATTTGAAAGAGTGAAACCATTGTAGTAGCCGAATTGGAAGGACCAAATCAATCAATAGTCATTTCTGCTTTCCATTGGTTACAATACCATAGCATAATCAGAAGGGCCAAATAATATAATCACTAGGAAAATAAAATAATGAGCTCAAGAAGAAAATCCAACCCATTAAAGAAACTGAAGTACAAAGAGTGTGGCTCTAAATTGATCGGATATGGATCAGATCTGTCTATATCTGATCCGATTCAATAAGAAAATTTATCCGATTCGATCATATTTGATCTGATAATCCAACGGATATTTAATTACTAAATCCATATCATCAGATATTCGATCCGATATCCGATCCGAAATTAATAAAAATTAGGAAAAAAAATTTGAACTTGAGCCCACCTATTTTTCCTAGCAAGCCCAATAATGACTTCTACCATCACGATGTTCCTTTTTAAAGGAGAGACCATTTTCTATTTTTCTATTGATATTCAATGTGGAATAATGTAAAATTGAATTTCAATTCTAAATATAAATATTTTATTTCATTATTTCTATTAACAAATCAAATTATTTGTTATATATTAATTATTAGTTTTTGAAGTTGTAAAATAAATTACAATAATAAATTTAATTAAGAAAAATATAAATATTTATTCACTTTAAATTAGTAAACTAAAATTAGAAAAACATTGGTTGAAATCAATTTTTTTTTATTTTCTAATTCTTAAACAAACTTAATAATTATAAATTTCTTTAAACTTTTTTATGTTTTGAATTTGATTATTTTTTATTCTAAATTTATTTATTTTCTCATTTATTTATTTTAGTGACAAATATTATGCCATAAAAATATTTTACCGACTCAATTATTTATAACAAATCGGATCGGATTGACCTATATCCATATTTGATCCATTTAGTTAACGGATTATCGGATTCGGATCTTGATCTGATTATCGGATTAAGACCCTAAATTCATCTCCCATTAATTTCATCAGATTCGAATCGGATTCGGATCAAAATTCAATCCATTGACAGCCCTAACAAAAAACCTTTTAAACGCTGGTGGACCACATGGCCCAGGGAAAATGAAATTAATTGGCCCAATTTAATGCAACTCAGAAGGACAATACCAAGAGTCCTATATCTGTCAACCGAGAAAAGCCCATGACCCACCATAATTCTGAAATTTAAAGCTGCAGAGAGAACCCTTACAAAGCAAATCACGTGCAAAAGTCAATCACGTAGCAAAATAGTCTACACCAACTGAAAAGTGGGACACCGCCCCCAAGAATACCTTTTCAGAAGAAACAGCATGCATTGTCCAAAAACCAACCAAGAAACCACCTCGAAGAAACGGCCAAGAAAGGTAGTTTACCGTGCAAAATACTTTTTAGAAATCCGGTGAGGTGGCTTATGGTTGCCGTAATTTTTGAGCTCGTCGACACAATTTTGACGACAAATTCCAGTAGCTACAACTTCGGCCAAAGATCTCACCAAAACGCTGATTTTTTAAGCCAGTAACAAAATCGTGTAAAACTTATTCATTTTGTCCTTTCATTACAGAACTGTGAATGGTAAAGGATAAAGAAGCCTATGTATAGCTGCTTGTTTCCATGAAGGTTGTTTTGAGATAGGAGCTTCATTCATGAGTGAGAAATATTGCAGGTTTTCTAAAAGGAAAATGCTATTTGTACCCTCTCTTACTTTTTAGTTTTCTCTTTTGAAAAATGTTATTCATCTCCAGTGGGGATGCATTCCCAATCTATGTGGATGTAAATGATTCGTTAAATGATAGGTGAAATTAAATGACTTATTTAATTTCACCTATCATTTAATATCACATTAACGTCGCATAGACTGTGGATGCATCCCCAGTGGGGATGAATATCATTTCTATTCTCTTTTTTGTCATTTTGTGAATGTTTTGTCTATTTTACCCTTATCTCTATATTTTAATCGTTTTCCGCTTTTTAACCCTAAAATTGGTATCAGAGTCTCGTAACGAAACTGAAAAAAAAAATTTAAACTTATAAAATGAATAAAAAAGATAAATTTATTTTAAAAGAATTACAAAATATTAATATTTTAACTAATACTGATCAAATTAAATTACAAGAATTAGCAACAAATTTAAGTATTAAATATAAATCTCTAAGTGAAGAGATAAAACAAGTAAATAGTCCATAACAAGTAGCAGAAATAAAAAATAAAGGATTACAAATATTAGTAGATGAATTTTTCGAAAATGAAGAAGAAGATATTATTATAAATCAATTTTTAGAACAATATGATAATTATGCTCAACCATTAGGAGAAATAGATATTCTAAACCAAAATGTTTTAACTCATATAAAAAATATCAAGTCTAATTTGGAAATTGTTAATGACAATATTAAAATAGGACCAAAAATCATATATAAACAAATTGAATCTAAATTTAAAGAATCAAAATTTAAGGATTCTTATACATCAATTGAACCACCTTTACTGGCATATATTATAGAAAAATTAGAAACTAAATTCTATGAAGCCACTATAGAAGAATTAGAAACTTATAAATAGAGTTTAGAACAATTAACTATTCAAAATGAGAATATTTATATGAATGATCCACCCAAAGAAGAAACCGCTGAAATTAATACTCCACATTTAAATCAACAAGTTGAAACACAAACATTAGTTGGAGAAACAAGTAGAACTAATGATTGGACTCAAATCGAATCTGGCGATTGAAATTTTGAATGGATGAAAGAACATGGAATAATAGAAGAATGAGAAAATTACAATGTTAGAAAATGAGTAGAACTACATCAACCAAGCATATACACCTTAGGGATAATAATCCAGTTAAATTATTTACTGAACAAATTCCTACAACGGAAATATTGCTATATGTTGATGATGGCAATAATAAAAGTGAAATTATTGACTCATGGGGAAAAGCTACCAATTTAGCAGTTGCTTTTCATAAATGGAATATCACTCAAGCTTATAACTTTATAATCCACACCTTTAGAGGAATCACTTCAGATATCTGAAGAAAAACTTCTGAAAAACTAAAAATCAAATTAAATATGGAGAAAAATCTACAACTACTATAAATAGCAATGAAAGTTTAGATGCTAAAAACTTTAAGGAAACTTTAAAACGAATGGAAAATTTCTTTAAACACTTACTCTTAGGAAAAGTTATACCAGAAACTAAAATTGATATGATCATTCAAGAAGCCTTACCAGTAGAAAGAGAAATTGAATTATTAAAAATCTGTGATATGTGTGAATTAAACGAACATACTAAGAAATTTGAAAAGATATACACCAAAACATCTAAATCCATAAAAGAATGGAATCTATCAGAAGAAGATAAAAAACTATTTAATAGATATTTTCTTAAACTACCTTGGCCATGGGGCAGAAATTATTTGAAGATTACCAAACTTATTGGAATAAAATTGAATGAGAAGATCCTAATCATAGAGTTGATACCTTAGGAATGAGAATTTCATTCGCTAAAAGAAAAATATCAGAATGGTGTAGAAAATCTATGTACCAACACTTATTTAGGAAATATGGTAAGAAAGCAAGTTTATATTGTTATGGAGAGATAGAAACAGTACCACAATTTGGTTGTCACAAACCATTTAGGAAACCATATTATAAAAAGAAATTTAAGAAATATCTTAAACTTTGGAAGAAAAATAAAGGATTTAAGAGTTATAGGAAATATTTCAATAAGAAAAAGCCTTGGAAAAATGAATATAACCAACATAAGAAACCGCAGAAGAAATCTAAAGAATAATTTTATAAAAAATATAAATGTTTTGCTTGTAATGAAATAGGGCATATATCTCCCAACTGTCCCAATAGAAATAAAAGAGAAAATGTTAAAGTTATCAGACTAATGGAAGAAATAGAATCTGACTCAGATTATAAAATAATCGAAGACTTAGATGAATTATCTGAAACAAACTCAATCTATGAGCTAGATATATAAGAAATTGAAGAACCAGAGTTTGAACAAATTTACATGAATCAAAAGATTATGGAAACTATTGAGAAGACTTTAGATAATGAAGAAAGAACTTCACAAACTGTTATGTTTGATGAAGAAAGATATGAAGACATAAAAGAAAAACAAATATCTTTAAAAGATAAAGATGTTTTTGTAAGGCCAATACTCCTTGGTTTAATAAAACTATATATATAGCCAAATATGATGAAGTACCTATTAACATCGAAAATGTTAAAGGTAACACTACTATACCTCTAATAACCAGATAATGGGTTAATAAAGAATTAGCTAAGATAAAACCCTCAACTAGAGAAAGATTAAAAAATATTGTGATTGGAGGAGTACAAATAATGGTTAAAAGATACTTTAGAGAATGAATGGATATTCCTATACTAATGTACTTAATGGATAACATAATACTTCATGATCCTATGGATGCTTTATTAGGAATTGTATCTGGAATCTTGTATATAAGAAAATTATATTCACTATAAGACCTGGATTTGCCGTGTCTTTATTAGATGAAAACTTAAGTCTATGATTAAATCTATATCACAAAATTGATAGATTAATTATGCTACCAAGAAGTAAAGCAGTAACTTTACATTGTAAAGCCTTATATGCTTTTACTACTACGCACCAGAAAGAAATCAATGAAGTCTCAGGAAACTTCATACAAATCCATGAAGACTTTAAGGACCTAGCGTAATTTACACCGCCAAAAATGTTAAGTAATAATAACATTTCCTTACCACAAGATATATTGCTTGATTTTCATCAGCAATCTACAAGAGTCTAATAATGTAGGAAATCAAGTATTAGTCACCGTGAATACTTCAGGACAACTTCTTGTTAGAATGCCTAGTAGATGAATAGAAAGAAGCATCAGTATTAGAGAACTCTCAATCTCTATTAGACCATCTACAAGTAGAAATCATCCAGTTATGCCTAGAAATAGTATTGATATTAACCTTAAAAGATGTGAGGAAGATAATTTCTTTATCCTAATAGAATATATCAATAATCAAAATAAGTACGAAGAAATTATAGCCCTTATTAATACATGAGCTAGTACTAGTCCAATAAGAGCATACTTAATAGAACATTTAACAAAAGAGAATTTACCACAAGGAATAACTCTTATCGATTATCACGGGATTAAATACGAAATTAAAACATTTGTTAATCTTGAACTAAGTTTCACAGATATAGAAGGAGAACAATTTAAATTAAATCTAAAAATCCATAAAGATTATAGAAAAGGAAAAAATACTAGTCCAATATTACTTGAAATGAACTTTCTTAAAAGGGTTTCACCATTTTATATCTAGAAGGATATTATATAAATAACTATTGAAGGAAAACAAAAAATGTTTTCTAGAATTAATAAAAACAAAGAATCAATTTATATGATACAAGGATTCAGATCAATCAAAACTAGTATACTTAGTCCATTTATTGAGATAACTCTCAATTTACCAGATTATTGTATGATAAAATTTCATGCCATAATTAATACTGGATCAAGTATTTGTCTATATAAAAGAAATGTGTTCCCAAAACATTATTATAAAAGATATTATAAGAAAAAAAACTTATGGTCAAACAGCAAGTGATATTGTAGAAATCTATAGAGATTCTATAGAAAATGTTCCTATCATTATAGGAAATAGATAATGTTTTATTCCTAGATTATATGCAACAGATAAAATTAGATGTGATATCTTTTTAGGAGAAAATTTTATCTATACCTATAGCCCCTTTACACAATATAAGGATATGTTTGAGTTCACTACACCTTGTAATCACAAAATTAAAACACCAAAAATCTATAAAGCTATTGGAATTGCACATCAACCTATTCACCATAGACCTAGACATCAGAGTGTTGCAGGTAATCGTGGTGGACGTTATACAGAAATTAATCAAAAACAAAAAATCCCAGTATTAAGAATTGAAAATTTAGAAAAAGAATTAGAAAATATTAAATTAGAACTAAAAGAATGTTATCATGAATATCTTCTAGGTAAATGGGATAAAGATAAACATATGACAACTATTGAACTAAAAGACTCAGATGCTAAGATCTCGGGAAAACAATTTCCTTATAGCGAAGAAGATAAAAAAGAATTTGAAATACAAATTAAAAAACTCTTACAATTAAGAGCAATAAGAGAATCAACTAGTCCATATAATAGTCCAACATTTATGGTCAGAAACCATAGTGAGATTAGAAGAGGAAAAGCTAGAATGGTAATTGATTATAGAGATCTAAACTCTAAAATTATACCAAATAGTTATAAATTTCCAATAAAAGAATTGTTAATTAAACAAATACAAGAAAGTAAAATATATTCTAAATTTGATTGTAAATCAGGATATTGGCAAATAAAACTAGATGAAGTATCAAAACCTTTAACTAGTTTTATTACCCCCTAATCCACTAGGACAATTCGAATGGAATGTTATACCATTTGGATTAATGAATGCACCAGCAATATTTCAACAAAAAATGGATAAGATTATTAGACCAATAAAAAATTTCTGCATTGTTTATGTAGATGATATTCTTATTCATAGTAAAAATTTAAAAGAACATATTGAACATCTTAAGAAGTTCAACTATATTACTAAAAAGTATGGATTAGCCTTATCAAAAAGAAAAGCAGAAATAACTAAAATTGAAATTGAATTCTTAGGATATATTTTTACAGAAGAAAAATTATTTCAACAACCTCATAATGATAAGAAGATTATAGAATTTCTAGAAGTGATTAGAAACAAGAAATAACTGCAAAATTTTATCGGATTATTAAATTATTCTGAAAAATTTATTAAAAAATTTGCTAAATATAAAGTCCACTTTACCAAAAAACTTTTAAAAGGAGTTGTATGGGAATTGATACAAGAAGATATAGAAATAGTAAACAAAATTAAGAAAATATGTGAAAATCTACCTGAATTAAATATTTCAAATGATAATGATTTCTTTATTTTAGAAACTGATGCATCTCTATTACACTGGGAGCAATCCTCAAAAGAAAAGAAAATTATAAAGAATTTATTTGTAATCCATTGTATAAATGTCCAGAAGAGCTTGTTGCTTATATTTCAGGCACATTCAACGATGCCGAACCCAGGTATGATAGTAATCGCAAAGAATGTTTAGCAGTTAAGAAAGAAGTAGCAAAATTCGAACCATACTTGCTACCTAGGAAATTTCTTATTAGAACAGATAATACTCAGGTAAAATCATTATTAACAAATAAACTTGGAACAAGTGCAACTGAAAAGCCACTTATTAGAATGCAAATGTGATTTGCACCATTTAAATTTGATATTATCCATATTAAATGAAAAGAAATTTTATTCCAGATTTCTTAACTAGGAATGGAGCAAATCAAGAAGGAGCTTGAAGCATTGAAGTTCGAGATGAACATAAAGATTGTTGCGATATAGTCCAAGATAACTTTGATGGAAATGGCTGCTGTCAAGCCGATATCTGAGAAAGCCAACAAGGCCATATTATTTGAAGGCCCTAGTGACAATAATTCTGAAGGCCTTTGTGCCAATATTGAACAAGAAGCATTGAAGCTTCATAAACTCTTAGTTAAAGAGAATACTACTTTGTCTCCTTCACAGGAGAAAAAATTTACAAAGGATAGTATCTCCATACCAGAGTTTGATTGCTCAAATATTATCAAAACCTGTAACACCCCTGGTGTTATGGACATAAAAAATAAAGAAGATTTTATGCTTGCATATGTATTATTCAATCTAGCATGCTGCTGGTTCACCAGTATAGGAGGATGGATGACAACGCTAACATAAGTTAACCTTTATCCAGGAACCCCAACTAATTGGGTTCGTGCTCTTTACTAAATGGGAAATATAATTTATATTTACCCATCGGAATCTTTAAAAGAAATTTCTTTGTTACCAAAAGAAGTAGTCCGAGCTATTGAAAGGTATTGTCAAGTTCTTAAACATAAGAACATTTATATCGGGTTTTTCTCTGCTAGTCCTGAATGGGATAATGAAGAAAATAGGATATTGCCAGTTAGCCATGTCATAAGGATTATCACTACTTCCAAGCATTTTCAGCTTGAGAAGAGTGAAGTCCATGAAACTACACCAAAAGATGTTATCAATATGACAACCTTCCGTAGAGCCAAAGGATATGAGGAGCAATTTGAGCATTTCCAAAAGTTATTGAAGAAAATCAAAAGATTTGGGTGGATGAATCACAAGACCACTTGATTTACAGCAAGGCTGTAGCACCCACTAAACAAGAAGATTGGAACTATCTTGATTTATAGTGTGATCATATTTTTGAAGATGACGCTAGTGGAACAAAAAAGACAAAAAATTAGATGTGTAAACAGTTTTGGCGTTATCCAAACCATAAGTGCGAGTGCTGTAGTAATGAAGAAGATGGCTCACCAATCTCACAAGGGTTCTCTTGTTGTTTTCTCAAAAACTCTTATCTTACTTTTACTCCAACGGTGAGAACCTTGAGGGTTAGTGCAAGTATCTTGTTGCCATATAGTCGAGTGTAGGCGTTTGAGGCGTTGGTAGAGATAGCCATGAGAACCCTGTTACCTTTCAAGGTAATGTTTTTACAAGGAGTTGAAAGGAAAACTGTGATTCCGTGTGATCCATTATGAGATATGAAAAAGAGTTAAGAGAAAAATAATAAGAGTGCGGAAGTCGTGTTGGACCATAACCCACTTTCTTAAACTCAAATAACATCGATCACTTATATCTGAGTATACAAACATACGGAAGCAAGCTCGAGGGAAATCTCATTGATATTATTCTGTCTTTACCTTCTATTTCAATATTGTAAGATATTTCTTATCTATGTTAAATACTCGCATTAATTACTATTATTCAGTATTTAGAAATTAGCTGCAAAAGAAAAAGAGAAGAAATTAAATCATTTTATACTGTACTTGATTATTTTCTGAAAAACAGTAGAAATATACATGTACCTTTATATTTCACAGAATATATAGTCAGAATTAATAAAGAAATTAGAAAATAAAATTAGAATGTTAAACGATTGTTTTGATAAAAAATATATTGATAAATACGAGCATAATTGGTTTTTCTATTTATTAGAAGAAATAAACCAAACTTATCCTATAATAGAAATAGAGAACCTTGACTTGACTAAAAGATAGAAGAATGATATTTAGGTCTTTTTATTAAGAAGTGTAATCCAGAGTGTAAGCCAGCAATTACGTGAAGCAAGGCCGTTTCTAAAATATCTTTTATTCTAGCTATCTTTGTTCAAGAAAAAAATGGGCATGGTTTTAGTTTATGGAGAAAAGTGTGGCTCGAAGGAAGAACATGTAGCCCTTACTAGAACTTTTGTTTTATGAAGAACCGAGTTGGAGGGAAAAAAGTCCTTCCATTGACACTCCCGTTGAGCTAATTTTTTGCCATCACCCCGTTCCAGTAACAATTCTTTTTTTGTGGCTGATTCCTTCCACTTTTTGTTAGAAGTAATTTTTTCGAAAAATTCTCTTTAGATGCTGTCTTTGCTGGTTTTCAGTAGACCACTGCCAGGAAAACCATATTTTTGGATGGCTTTTTGGTACATGGTAAAACATGGTTAATGTACCGTTTTCCACAGACGACGCAAATCCGTTGATCCAAAAAAATGAGCCAAGAGAATCGCTGTCACGTCCCCTCCACGTGGACCTCCCATTTGTTATGAAATGAATCGCATATACATAGAAGTGAAAATGGGCAAAATGAGCCTGTGGGCCTAATAGGTAGGACCCGAGCCCCCAATATTAGATATTTTAGGGATAATTTGGTCCAGTACAGCCCATTAATTGAAAAATTGACTAATACCCTTTCGCTTCTAAAACTTCCATTAACCATATAATATACGTTCTCTCAGATGAAAAATGAATACAGTTCAACCCCAACCAAACCCAAAATCAATGATTTCTCTTAACCAATTTCAGGCGATTTCAGACACTCTCTCCTCCAACACGGAGGACTCAAAAGTAGCACAGCTTCCTTTCTCTTTCTCTAAATAGATCTTCAAAATCAAACCAAGAAAGTTAAAGAATAATGTTATTGAGAAGCTCTTCATCACCAATCTAGAATTCATGGATACCCAATTCAACAATCGGGTCATCACCCGAATTCGATATTATACCGCTGCGGAGGAAGAAGCGTGTGTGACGGTGGCAGATAATGCAAGTGTGCCCCAGGCTTTTGTGATGGGCCGTGGAAGCGGAGTAGGTCACCGGGTGTGCGTGGGTGGTGGCAGAAGAGGGTTGGATGATGGGTTGGGATCCGGTTCACAAGATCCGAATAGCTGGAAAGGGATTGAGAGTGCATATTCTTATTATCAAAAAATGATTGAAGCAAATCCTAGCAATACTCTCTTTTTAGCAAATTATGCCTAGTTCTTGAAAGAGGTTAAAGGAGATTTTTCAAAAGTAGAAGAGTATTGTGGCATGACAATTTTGGCTGATCCAAGTGATAGCAGTGTTTTATCACTCTATGCTGATCTAATATGGCAGACTAAAAATGATGTTGCTCGAGCCGAAGCTTAATTTGATCAAGCTGTTAAAATTGACCCCAATGACTGTTATGTGCAAGCCTCATATGCTAGTTTTTTGTGGGATGCTGAAAAAGAAGAGGAGGTTGAAAACCGATATGAAATTGACGAAATTGATTCTCATCCCAATTTCTTCCAAGAGACATCTCGTTTGCCTCCCCTAGCTGCAACTTCTTAATCTAAGCTCACTGTGTTACGGTCATACCATATAAGTCGAGCGCTCTAGAAAAAGTTAGTCGAATAATGATTTTTATGTCTGAATTTTGTTTTTTTCAATCCATCTTTTGTCCCACCACTGCTTTATCTATGATAATGTTTGGCCTATAGATGAAGCTGATGTTGTTGCTGTTGCTATTATCTAGTTTCTCTTGTAAATATATGATAAAAATAAATAGACTGACTGTCACTTTTTTTATTGTCCTTCATTTTTTTAATTTGTGAAACTTCTTTTAATTTATGTCACTTTTTTGAATTCGTCACTTTTTTAAAATTTATATCACTTTTTTGAATTTTTGTTACTTTTTTTAGTATTTATCATTTTTTTTTAAATTTTTGTCACTTTTGTTTGTGTTATTACGTTTTTCAGTTATTTTCTTGATTTCTATCACTATTTTTATTGACAAACATCAATTTTTAATAAAAGTGACAATGTATGTCATTTTTTAATAAAAAAAGTGACATTTAACTTTTAAAAGTGGCATTGTGTTTCATTTATTAAAATGTTACAATTTTTATAAAAAAATGGCGTTGTGTCACTTTTTAATATTATACAGTATTTTTTACTTCCAAAATTTTTTTCATATGATTTTTCAAAAGACTCTCAATTTTAAGGGTATTTGTGTAAGTTACCCGATATTTTATGGGTATAACAACAATAACAACAACAACAACAAGAATAATAATAATAATAATAATAATAATAATAATAATAATAATAATAATAATAATAATAATAATAATAATAATAATAATAGAGAAGATATTTCAATATATATATATAGCCACCAAAAAAAATGAGAGGGAAGAAGCAGTCGACAAAGACGAGAAGGAGGAAGCCGCCACCTGCAAAAATTGAGAGAGAAGCAACCGCCCCTAGACTTTTACAATTGTTTCTAGGTGTTTAACTTTGTTGGGCCTTTCTATTTAATATGTGGGTTTTTGCCCATTTAGTTTGGGAAAATTAGGCCCAATACCCTAAAATATTGATTAATTTGATTAATACCTTTTAAACTAATTAAAGCTTTTAAATAAGTAATTATTACGTCATAAACTGTTAATTAAAACCCACACCTATTTCAGTAACCCCATGGAAACTCACTCCTCCACATAGAAACCCTCTTCCTTTCCTCAACAATATTATCGGGGTAAGCTGAAAGGAATCCCGGTGACTTCTTCAAAGCTTCCAATTCATCTTTGGACATTACTGCACTGAATCCATGAAAGGCATAATCATATGTATATACAAGCTTTGGTGAATGATTTTGACTATCCAATGAGGTAAATCCAACTGATTTAATGGCTTCAAGAATGAAAGAGTACCAATAATGATGACTGGAAAAAGCCTTAGGCATCAAAGATTTGTCCATGTGGACAATATAAGTAGATCTTTCTGCTGAAGCCAGCAAAAAAAATGAGAACAGGAGGATTGGGAAGGACTCAATCAGCCCCATTTTTCTTTTTCTGGAAACAAGTTCTTTTGTGTACCTCTAAAGCTGATTTTATGCCGATGACAGTTAAAATTGGCTTCCTAAAATGAGCTCTCTAAACTAGCTTTGCAAAAATGGCGAAGTCCAGTTCGCCACCAACTGCTCGACTTAATTCCCCATCAAACAACTGTCCTCTGGAACACAATCATCATTGGCTACATTGATTTTTATTCGTATTTTGAATATATGTAAATTTTCTCGAGTGTCAAAAGTTTCTGGCCAACGTTGTATATATTTTTAGCTTTTGAATTAGAATTTCGAAGCAAGGAATGTCTCTAATCTAACTGCGCAATACATGATACAATTGAACTCGATGTGTATAGTGTATATTATATTATCTTAAGTTGTACAGAAACTTCTGAAAGTTGGATAAATGCTAATGGAGATTCTATGCCGAAGTGCAAAACAATTCAAGAGCAAGATTAAAAAAGGTTTGAATTTGTATGTTTAAATTTCCAAAATCACACTCATAGACATTTTGTGAAAATCTATATATAGTTTTCTATGGTGTTTTTGGTATGAAACATGTGGGATGTGATAATCTAAAAACCAACATTTTCGCTCCAATACTCTTCGTCGCCATGGACAGTTAGCCCATCATGTGTAACTTTTTTTGCCACTTTTTTTTCCGTTATCCTTGGTGATTGTCACTTTTTTTTTTAGTTTGTGTAACTTTTTTTTATTTTTTTTGAATTTTGTCAAGTGTTTGTCACTTTTTTTTAAATGTGTGCAACTTTTTTAATGTGTTATTTTTTTAAATTAGTCATTTTTTAAAAATTTATGTCACTTTTTTTTGTCACTTTTTTTTCAGTCATCTTCTTGAAATTTCTATCACTTTTTTAGTAACAAACATCATTTTTAATAAAAGATAAATTCTATGTATTTAATAAAAAGATGACACAAAACTTTTTAAAGTGACAGTGTCACTTTTTTAAAAAAAGTGACAATTTTATCACTTTTTTGTATGTTTGTAACTTTTTTCTTGTCACTTTTCTGAATTTTTTTTCACTTTTTATTGTTTGTTACTTTTTAAAAATTTCTCACTTTTTTTTTATAACAAACATATGTTTTGATTGGTGTTTTGTTATCTTTTTAAGTATTTGTCACTTTTTTGAGTTTGTATTATTTTTTGAGTGTGTGTGTGTGTCACTTTTTTTTGAATTTTGTCACTTTTTTTGAGTTTGTTAAAAAAAGTGACAATTTTTATAAAAAAGTGACATTGTGTTACTTTTTTATTTTACACAATATTTTTTACTTCCTAAAAACCTTTCACATGATTTTTCAAAACACCACTAATTTTAAGGGTATTTTTGTAAGTACCCCTTAGTTTTTATGTGACGAAATAATTATTAGAAAAATAATTTACAAATGTTAAAAACTTAAAATATTCTTAAAATTAATATTAATTCTTTTAAAAGTTTATATTGATATAGTAATTTATTTTTTTAAAATAGTATACATATTTATAAGATTTAATTAATTTAATTATCGGGTTGAACCGATTTGAGCTCGTTTCGACCTTTTTACTCTTGATCCTTTTCATTTTTAAGTCAATGTTGGGTCCAATTTTGAAAACATTGCTTCATACGATAATTATCGTGTTGAACCGATTTGAGCTCGTTTCAACCCTTTTACTCTTGTCCTTTTCATTTTTAAGCCTATGTCGGGTCCAATTTTGAAAACATTGCTTCGTACGATAATTGAGGGATAAGCAGTTTTAATTGTCGTGTTCATGAAATATTCCCCTATTTTCTAATCGAAATTTAAACCTTCTGGTAAGGCTATTTTCCTTTGGAAAAACAAAAAAAACACAAATTTTGCTAGGCGTTCATCTAATGGAACCTCCATTTCGCTCAATTCTTTTTCTTATTTTTATACAGTGATTAACAGATCATATTAGTATTAGGAAATTAAGCCCTTGTTTGCCCCCCATTATATCTCATTACATTACATTAAATTTTTCTCTCTCTTCATCTCAACCATACATTCATCAAATAAAATAATAATACACACAAATCTAAAACTTTTCAACCACACATCTCCCATCAATCACTATTCTAAAAATTTTCAACCCCCTAAAAATTTACAATAATGGGGGCCAAACAGGGGCTAAAGTGAGTTGAATAATGAAATTATTTGATAATTCGTGAAATTTCTGTTTAGATTTTTACATATTTATTTTAGCAAAAATGTTAGAGCATCGAAAATGGGATAGGTTCTAGTTCCATTAGTATTACTACCTTGGCTCACGTGAAAGTGAGGCGAGCTATGTCGAACTCAGAAACCACATGTCACATACTAGCTATGTCATCATGAATGATCTAGAAAATTCTACGAACCTTGGGATGCCTCACCCTAAGTTTTGTCAAATAAGATAAGGCTTCGAGCCCTGCTCGTCAATGAGGAAAAGCTCATCAAAGATAGTTCGTGACATCGTGTCTCAGCAATCCTAGGTGTAACAAAGCGAAGCTTAGCTCTGCTTCTCTAGATGCAAGTTAATTGACAAACTTATTTGCTTGTGGAAGTCATTGAAGTCTCATACGATGCCAAAAGAAGGGGCAAAGCACAACATGTGACTTCATATTTTTGGTTTCCAATAAAGGAAGAAAATAAAAGTCTTTTTGCCATGTCGTAAGAAGCCCATTGTCACACAAGCAGAAACATTAAAAGGTGCAAGCATAATCAGCCAAGAATAAGTTGATTTATAAATGCCTCGTCAATAATAATGTGTGACTTGTCCGAATGAGTTAAAAAAGGTTCAAAATATTCTTGATTTTAGGCTCCGTTTGATACGCATATTTTCCATGGAATTTTTTTTCTCATTTTTCAACTTTTGTAGTGTTTAATAGACAAATTTTTTCTGATCATACTACAAGTACATAATCATTTACATAATACATTACATAATTGACATGTGACGTGCATCCATCGGTAGTCTACAATTTTTGACTTTTCCACACTGTACATCCACGGTCGGATTTCTTCCACATGGGCATATGTAATCTATTATGTACAATAATTATGTACATATAGATTTATCATTGTCAATAAAAATGATAAATTTTTTTACCATTGTGTCTAGAATTTTTTTCAATTGCACAAAAAAAAAAAAAAAACAAAACAAAAACCAGGAAAATATTTACTAACCAAAACATCAAGAATTTATTTTCCTGAAAAAGATGGAAATTTTGGAAAGTTGAAAAATATTTTCTCGGGAAAATTTGGATAAATATATATGTACATAATTTTTGTATATAATGGATTATGTAAAATAATTTTCATACAAAATAAAGCCAAACGAATGGTATTCGACATGATAATTTTTTTTTCAATTTTTTTTTTTTTTTTAGCAATTGGCACAAATTCTAGATTCAATGGTAAAAAAAATTATCACTTTAATGGACAATTATCATTAAAAAAAGGAAGCCAAACAGAGACTAAACTTTCAACATTTTCCATGAAAAATTATACCAATTAAATACAATTAATTACAGTTCTCAATCAAACAAATATTAGGCAAATCAATTCCCTATAAAACATTTTCTTTCCACCTATTTTCCACATTTACAATCAAACAGACCTTTAGTTTTCCTAGAAATCCATGCACTGTGAAGGGGAAAAAAAAATATTGAAATTAAACCCTAGCCAAATCTCTCTCTCTCTCTCTCTCTCTCTCTCTCTCTCTCTTAAATTTCTCTTGCAGACTTGGTCCTTTGGTAGAGTTTATTTAGAATAATTTGTGCAAAGAACATGTGATTAAAATGTAAAAATATATATATAATTTAATTCGTAAAATTATTTTATTAGAAGAATGTTCTTAAAAATGTGTATTTGTTAAACATTTAGCCTTCGTCTTAGCCCTATTTTAAAGAAAATATGTATTTTAAAATAGTGATTTTTTTAGAAAATATATAGTTAAAAAGTAAAAAAGTATTTCGATTTACTTATATAATTATTTTATTGAATAATATATCATTGAAATGAGTTTTAAAAAATGAATTTTTGGAAAAATGAGTTCAAGCAAGGGTTTATAATATTTGTAGAAAGAATAAAATAAAATAAGCTAATAAAATCGACACCTGGACCGGACCGGTCCGGTCCGGTGTACCCATTCCATCATAAAAAGTTAAGGAAGGTGGACCCAAGAGTATCTTTATTCTTTATCGTCCTCCAGGCAAGTATGCTGGAATCCAACTATTTTACCAACAAGATCCTATCTAAATGGTTTAATGATTCTAGTTGACTTTTCACAATTTTCGTGTAATAATCTGACAAGTGCACCTCGTGTTACGTTCGTCGCAATATGTATTGTGAATATGTAATGATAGCTACGGACATGATCCCTGGAAGGCGGCACTGAACGCGTGTTTTGTATAGATAAGGTTTCATTTGATTATCAATTTATAAATTATTTAGGAATTCAGTCCAACTTGGTTTTAACAATGAATTCCACAATATTCATTTTAGTCCCTGAGCTTCTAACTTCATCCACATTTGGTCCTCCAACTTGGATCTCTTCAATTTAGATCCTCCATCTTGTCAAAATATCCACATTAGCCCGAGAAATTCTGATTTTAATCATTTCGTACCCAAAATTCATAAATCTTTCAATTAATTCCAATTGAGTCCCAATACTTTTCGATATTCATCCAACATCATAGTTTTGTTCAATTATGCTAAAAATCACTTCATTGTGCTTTGTATACATTCAAATTGGGGTTATAGCCTATAGAAGTCAAATACAACATGATGTGAGTTTAAATTCGCTCAATCAATCATATATTAAGTAGATTTAAGAGATTAGATAATCATGTAAAATATACTTATCAAATGTATAATATAAAAATAGTATAGTTATATTTGATTTTGAATTTTTAAATTCAAGATGTGATCTTATCTTATAGAATATAATATAAATTTAGTTAAAAAAAATTGCTAGATTCCAGAACTTTGGAACAATATTCAAACCTCGTTGATTTGAATACTAATACATTTATCAAATCTCGATGATTCGATCTTGTAACTTATATAAATAATAATTTATTTAATTATTGATCAGTCTTGTGATTCATTCTTACACATGGATAGGCGATTTGCCAAGTTGGTTTTAACAATGAATTCCACAATATTCATCAAAGTTGATTTTTTCCATATTTGATAGAAATTATAATTTAAATTTTTATTAAAATCATAGTTAATAATTAATTTTAATAGCACATTTCATGAACTTACAACTTTTCAATCAAACATTTCGTTAACTTTCGTGAAAATTCGCAAAAAAATTTGATTTTAATCTCCAACAAACATGTGTTTTATATATCGGAATTATTCTTAAGGGGAAAGACTTATTTATCAAGGTAATCTCCGGACATGCTTGTCGAAAATTACCTGCAATCACATCCGTAGATACATTTGTTGGTCATTTTACCTAGACAAATTTTTATTGACAGAAAAGTCAGTTGCTATTAGTCCATTTTTAAATGAGTAGTATCCAAAATAGATTTGAGAAACGCGAGGCATACTTGTAAATTTGGAAGAATGAATAATGCTTGTATATTATTATTTATCTCTGCGTAATGTACAAGTATATATAGCTCCTACGATCTGCTATTAATGGATGGAATATTACAATGATGGAAAATAACAAATTACAGTATATTTGTTTCCTAATCAGATCATTTATAATATTGCTTGGGATCTTTGACTTTCTCAACACTCCCCCTCAAGTTGGTGAGTAAATATTGTCAACTCCCAACTTGATCAACAAAGAATGAAATCTTGCCTTTCCGAGAGCTTTAGTGAATATATCAGCAACTTGTGATATGGACGGAATAAATTTCGTCACGACTTTTCCTTCCATAATTTTATCTCGAACAAAATGACAATCAATCTCGATGTGTCTTGTTCGCTCGTGAAATACAGGATTTGCTGCAATATGAAAAGCAGCTTGATTGTCACAAAACAAAGTAGTCGGCCATTGAACTTGGATTTGCAAGTCTCGAAATAGGTGTTGTATCCATGTAAGTTCACAACATGCCGCTGTCATGGATCTATACTCGGCTTCGGCAGAAGATAAGGATACAGTTTTCTGGAGCTTACTTTTCCATGAGATAAGAGAATTTCCAAAGAAAATACAGTAACCAGTTGTTGAACGTTGAGTAGTTGGACATCCTGCCCAATCAGAGTCACAATACGCTTCCAATTTCAAATTATTTTGGGAAGAGAACATCATGCCTTGTCCTGGTGTGCCTTTTAGATACTTCAAGATTCGTAAAACAGCTTCATAATGAGGCTTTCGAGGTGTCTGCATGAATATGCTCAATAAATGGACAGAATATGTAATATCTGGTCGCGTAATAGTGAGATATATCAATCGACCAACCAATCTTCTATACTTGGCTGGATCATCCAATGGGTCACCATCATCAGGAAGCAATTTAAGATTTTGTTCCATAGGAAAGCTTGCAGGTCGCAATCCTAGAAACTCAACATCATTCAAAATATCCAATAGATATTTTCTTTGTGAAATAAAAATACAGTGTTTCGAGCATGCCACCTCGATCCCCAAGAAATATTTCAAATCACTAAGGTCTTTGATACGAAACTTGGTATTTAAACAACCTTTCAGTTCATTGATCGCCGTCAAATCATTCCCTGTTATGAGTATGTCGTCCACATAAATTAGTAGCATAGTGAAGGGTTTTCCTTTTCTCTTGGTAAAAAGAGAGTAATCTGCTTTAGATTGAACATAACCAACAAATTGGATAGCTTGTGAGAATTTGAAGAACCATTGACGAGAGGCTTGTTTCAACCCATAAAGCGATTTATTGAGGCGACACACCAAATTCTCCCCCAGTCGTCGAAGACCAGGCGGTGGGAGCATATATATTTCCTCCATGAGATCACCATGGAGGAAGGCATTATGAACATCAAGTTGATGAAGTGACCACGAGTGAGCAGAAGCAAGAGCAAGTAAACAGCGAAAAGTAACAAGTTTAGCTGTCGGAGAAAAAGTGTCATGATAGTTAATACCTTACAATTGAGTGTAGCCCTTAGCAACCAAATGAGCTTTATAACGCTCGATACTCCCATCATATTTTCACTTGATTTTGTAAACCCATCGACATCTAATAGGTACCTTGCCAGCTGGTAAAGGAGTAAGTGTCCATGTGTCAGTGGCTTGAAGAGCCTGAAGTTCTTCATCCATGGCCTGGCGCCATTCATAGTGTTTTGAGGCCTCTGCATAACTGTTAGGTTCCAAAGCAAAAGACAATTGTGCAATAAATGATTGATATGCTTGAGCGAGTCCCGTATCTGACAAGTAATTGGAGAGAGGATACTTTGTATGAGGACCAGAGATCAAGGAATGCGTGGGGGACGACATAACGGTAGAACCAATATAATCGTGAAGCTTAATTGGTGGTACTCGAATGCGAATGGAACGTCTTAAAGGTGTTGGAGAAGTAACAAGTTCATCAGGTAGGATAGGTTCAGTGGGCTATCCATGAGAAACAGGACTATTTGGAATGACTGGATTGGGGTCACTATCCAGAATGTGTGAATCAGGTTGTTCTTGTATAGGTTTTGGCTCAATATCAAAGATTAGGTGATTTGTGATAGGTGTTGGGGCAATATGAGTGGGATTTATGTCAGGATTAGTTTGTTCCTTGTGGTAAGGAACAATATTTTCATGAAACGTGACATCTCGACTTGTAAAAATCTGTTTTGAATTAAGATCGTACAACTTGTATGCTTTTTGCCCGAAGGGGTACCCAATAAAAACACATTTTCTTGCTCGAACATCAAACTTATGTTGTGGGTGAAGATTAGTGGCATAGACTAAGCATCCAAAGGTACGAAGATGTGTATATGAGGGACTATGACCAAATAATTTCTCATAAGGCGTAAGGCCCCATAAGAGTGGAGTGGGTATGCAATTTATGAGATAGACAGATGTAAGAATACAGTCATCCCAAAAGTTTAATAGCATATGAGATTGAAAATGTAAAGCTCGCGCAGTTTGAAGGATATGTCTATGTTTACGTTCGATTACTCCATTTTGTTGGGGGTAGAGACACATGAACGTTGAAAAATAATGCCATACTTATGAAAGAAAGTATGCATAGAAACAAATTCGCTCCCATTATCGGTTCTAATCATTTTAATGTTCTTGTGGAATTGTGTTGAAGCATAGGCAATGAAAGATTTAAGTAGTGTTTGTGTTTCAGATTTATAGGTCATTAGATAGACCCAAGTGCATCGTGTAAAGTCATCAACAATAGTAAGAAAATAGAGAGCGCCAGAACGGGATAGGACTCTATAGGGTCCCCAAATATCACAATGTATAAGTTTAAAAGCATGTTTAGTATTAATAAGACTTAATCCAAAAGACAATCGAGTTTGTTTTGCCAAAGGGCAAATGTCACAAGGTGTAATTGAAGAATAAGAAAAATCAGGTAAATTCGCTAACAGTTGCAAGCGCGAAGATGAAGGGTGACCAAGTCTGTGGTGCCATGTAATGGATAAGGCCGTTGGACAGGAAGTGGTTGTAGGTGATACCTGTTGCTTCGAATCCACCAAATAATACAGTCCATTACTTTGTCGTCCCTAACCAATCATCGTCCTCGTCTCCAGGTCCTGTAAAATACAGAAATCAGGATAAAATGTTACTGAACATCCCAATGATTGAGTAATTCGACTGACAGAGATTAAATTTGTCATGAAAGAGGTTATCCCAAGAACATTATAAAGAGACAATTTAGAGCCAAAATGAAAAGTCCCAACAGAATTGATAGGGATTCGAGTCCCATTAGGTAATGCAACCGATGGCAGAGACGGAGTTGTAGTAGCATTAGTTAATGGAAGTTTAGATACGTGGTCAGTGGCACCACTATCTATAACCCATTGAGTAGAAGAAACTCCACCTGCAATGTTGGCCTTAGAATCAAGGCCAAATTTTTGACTCATCATGGACAAAAGTTGCTGAAACTGATCTGCAGTAAGAGTGGGCGAAGAATCTGCTGTTCCTGAGGAAGTATTGGATGTTGCATTGTTGACCGATGAATTTTTGCTTTCCTTACTCTCATATCCTTTAGAGCCATTTGGTCCACCAGAACCAGCATGGAACTTTCCATGAAGGCGGTGTCCCGGTGGATAGCCTTTAAGCTTCCAACATGTGTCAATGGTGTGATAGTCAGCATCACAATGAGAACAGTGGGACTGTTTCTTCTCAGTCGATCGACCTTTACCTCCATTGGTGCTGTTCCCGCGGCCTGTTCGAACTAACATGGCTGCAGGTTTGATGATGCTAGCCCCAGCAGCCATGTCCCTCTGTTTCTCTTCTGTGTCAAACATGGAATAAACAGATCGAATAGAAGGCAGGGGCTGAATTAATAGTATCTGTCCATGAATAGCAGAATAAGAATCATCCAATCCCATTAAAATTTGTAGTACCTTATTTCTCTTAGCTTGTTCACGGTTGGACTTCATAGTGCCGCAAGAGCACGGGGTGCAAGAACATGGTTTGACAGTCTGGTAAGAATCCATCTCATCCCACATACTCTTTAGTTTGGTGAAATACACGTTGATTGGTTGTTGGTTCTGCGTAAGGCGTGCAAAATCACGCTGAATTTCAAATAGACGAGACACGTTTTGCTGAGAAAAACGTTCTCTTAGATCATCCCAAACTTCTTTGGTCATCTGCATATAGACAACACTGGTGGCGAGATCCACAGAAACCGTATTGAGGATCCACATAAGAATCATGTCATTACACCCTTGCCAAAGGGCAGAATCTATTGGCTTCTGATCTGCAAATGGCTATGTTACACTTCCATTAACAAACCTAAACTTGTTCTTCGCATTGAGTGCAACGGACAGGGAACGGCACCAAGTGCTATAATTATCACCTGTTAGTTTAGTGGAAATAAGTATCATCCCAAGATGATCAGAATGGTGAATAAAGTACGGGCTAGTAGAGTCATGAGATAGGTTATGTTTAGATTTATCACTCATGACTAAAGGAGAAAAAAGAGTCACGAGGATAAAGAAAAAAGGCAATTTTTGAGGCCTAAACAATGGGATTGCAAGATTGTTACCCAAAAATCGAAAAAAAAATATAACCTTGCTCGATGCCATGTAAAATTTGGAAGAATGAATAATGCTTGTATATTATTATTTATCTCTGTGTAATGTACAAGTATATATAGCTCCTACTATCTGCTATTAATGGATGGAATATTACAATGATAGAAAATAACAAATTACAGTATATTTGTTTCCTAATCAGATCATCTATAATATTCCTCGGGATCTTTGACTTTCTCAACAATACTTGTGAAATAGATCAAAATCAAGAGAAGTCAAGGAGAATCAATTAAAACCATTAGAATAATAATGCTCCGTAGGATTTTGTTACCTGGATATAATATCAGCATGAATGATGCTGTTTAGTATTATTGATGTTAAAATATCGATTTAGGTGGCACTTAATATTAAATGAAATGTAAAATTTAATAAATCACATAATTTTTTTCTTTAGTTGAACCTATTATATAATGACACTTATTGGTGCTCTAAAATCAGTAGTATTAGATAACATTATTCTATCAGTATTTATTGGCTATCTAAGATTTTATTTATTTGTGACAACCATAATTAATATGTCAATCATGCTTGGTGTACATCATGATTTACACAATTATTTGCACTTGGTCACATGATATTATATTGTTGGACAGTTTAAAAAGGAAACAATTTTTCCATTCAATTTTTGTTGACAACAACGGTAAATGGTGTTAAAAAAATCAAGAAAAAGAAAAAGGTACAAATGGCATAAAATTGAATGGAAATGTTATGCTGTCCACTTGAGAACCCAACGTTGGGTTCTCTCTGAGTGGGCATTATGAGACTTCCCATCATGGGCAGGAGAATAGCTCTATAAAGTTGAACTATCAAATAATAATAATTTTGGTAGGTAAAAATAAAATTCTAAATCTCATGTAATTTGTATTCTATTTGGTTCAAAGAGTTGTATAACATGGGTTCCAGTTAACATGCCTCGTTGGGAACATAAATACTCCAGCCCTTTAACATTATGATGATGGAATAGATGGAGTCAATTTTTAATGGGGATAGTTCATGAAAGTTCTCTTTGATGGCTGGAATATAAAAAATGTCTAATATTCATTAAATTATTGAAAATATCCTAAAATGCCAATCGAAAAGTCTAACATGTCTTTTTGCAGAAATGTCCACATTAATGTGCTACTGAGATGTCATCCACCACGGAGGTAGAACATTATCCCGCTAACGAGATTTACGTAATGTGACTGTAGGTGCATATAGATCAAGGTCGAATAATGCTGCTTGGCCAGTGTGATTGACAGAAAATTGGGTGACGGGGTGGGGTGGCAACAATCGACCAAGTGTTAAGTTTTTTTTATTTTTCAAACTATTCAATCATGTATTGATATGTGTCCCCTTACTTTTAAATGTGTCATTTATCCTGTCATTGTAGTAAGGTTCATCAAGGTCCTTACAAAACATAGTTTATTTGAGAAGCATTCTTCCTCGGCCCACAATCGAAGCTCCATCTTCAAAGAATACATGTTTTCTTCACACCACAAATCGTACCTTCTCGTTAACCTGCAATTTCCTCCATCTTGCAATCTTGTAAATCTATACATATTTCAGAAGACCTGCAATTTTTGAGGTGACGAAATATTTTGTATTACACCTCCGATTAATTAAAGATCAAAGAAGAATAAACTTTAAACTTAAGCAGAACACTCAATATGATCGAAATGATTCGGGTATTATTATTCATCTGCTTTATTTACGAGAATCGAAATGATCGAATTTATTAATGTTTTAGACTTTGCAGCAACCAACCTTTTTTAGACAGTATGTTGATTGGTTACATAACGAATTCACATTCTCCCTTGTTTCGAAAGAAATTCTCTTACTGAAAATTGTAAATCGCTACCTTCGACTTTCGTAGTTGATTATTCCCATTTTCAATGTAAATCCCAAAGACAACACAAAATGATCGACATTATTTTATAGATAGAACTATAGAAGTACTACGCGAAATACACTACCAATATCGAGTACTATCTTGATAGAGTTGTGCTAGAAATTATGGGAATAAAATTTTGGAATTTATCTACGGGATTAAACACTATCAACAAAAATTAAAAATCGGAGCACCCACGAAGCTATTCACGTTATGTCTAATCGTGCTTTTGTTATTTTTTGCACGAATGAATATGCACGTTTCAATACTGTCAAAAGTTCATAATATTAAAACAATTAAGCTATTTGACAACCCTTGTCGACAATCTTGGTGTTATCAAAATCCGAGTTGTTGATTTAAAAATAGTTTTTAAAATGGATGAATATGATACTATCAAGTATTAAATAAATAGCACCATTCATATTAAAATATGGCAGCATCATTTCATCAATTGTAGCTCCATGCTCTTTCATTCATTATATGCATGTGTTTACACGAATTCTATGTATGCAAGTTTTCAATCATTCATTCCATTAAAAGTCACAAAGGCTTTATTGTGGGGTTTATAGATGGTTGGTTTCACACCATGAAAATAAAATTGCAATAAGATATTAGATACAAATTCCGGTTCATATGGGTTGGAAGCTCTACTGGGAGGTCTTGATTGCCAAACTTGATTAGTTGGAACATGATGATGGTTAGGTTATGCTAAATAATTCTTTGATAATTTAAGTTTTTTTATTGTTTATTAAATTTAAAAAAAAAATTATTCCAAAAATATTTGCATAATTGCACCAATATTTAAGTGAAAATTATAATTAGTCCCCCAACTTTGTGAAATGGAACTTTATTCAAATTTTCCCGATACAGACATCTCCAAACTTTGTTCATAGCACTCCGTTATTTCTATAGCACTCTTTCTATGTTCAAATATCATTTTGTTCATAACAGAGAACATCTTTAAATAAAAGGAGTAATTTTTTCGAGTAATTTTTTCAAATAATCAAACAAAGTTATAATTTCAAATTTTATAGACAATCGCCAAAAAGGGCAAAGGTCTTATTAAGTTATAAATTGCAAATCATAAGAAGAAAATCTCACAAAGACGTAATTAGAGTACAGATAAATAAAAATAAACATAATAATAAATCGACCCCAATTTAGTAGGCAAGCATATTTATTAGCCCATGTGACAAGTTCACTAGCTGTCTTACAACTCTTTGTACCAAAACGAAAATAAAATTTGAGGAAATTTTAGAATTTTAACCTTCGTCCTTCTTGCTTTTTTGATTCATTTTTGCTTCGAACCTTTCATCTTAGGCACCTACACAATTGTAATTTTGGATGAATATCTTTCAAAAGGATCGTTAATGTTTGCATCTTGACCTAATTTCTCTTCATTTATTTTTATTGATTGCACCAATTTGTCGAAGTAAAAATAAAATAAGTAGGAAAAAAAATGTAATCCTCTCCCACCCACGCCCCGACCCCCGCTCTCGGGTTAATCTGTCAAATCTAACATGTTAATCATGTGATTATGTTTATCCATGAACAATGCTACACACACAGCTCGTCTCACAAAGACGGTTGATGATCCTCTCACATTCAGGGGCGGGGTCCACAATTAAAATAATCATGGGCCCCACAGCTTTGTGAGAAGGCTGTAGCCCGAGCTGTGAAGCTCGGGCTGTACAAACAGCATTTTTGTTTATCCATATATAGGACCTTGCTCTTCATTCCTCACATAAATGTCATGTAACTCTGCTTCTCAGTTTTAAATGCCTGGCCCCATTACTAAAAGATTTACGTTTAATGACGAAATTTTTATATTGAAATATATATCATCGATCATTTTTTTTTACCAAAATAACTCTTTACAACAAAAAATTTCTATCATTAAAAGAAAAATTTCTCGTAGTACTTCTCAATTCAATCAGGATCATATGCCAAAGATTTACAAGGTCACGAATCAAGTTATTATAGGGTAATATACATCGCGTTAGATGGTACCATTTGTTAGAAATATTACTAGTTGTGATACAGTAAAGTGCAGAAATAAAACATATCGACTGATCGAGTCTTGTGACAGCACGATGTTCTAAAGCGAAATTGTCCGTCGATAACTGCTGCGACCTCTGTGGACAATCACCTCCAAGATACAACTATCAAATAAACCAATTGTACAGCAATCACAAATGATTTTCAGAACTCTCAAGTGAACTCCAAAAAATATATAAAATTGAGTATAATATTTTACTGAATAGGAAGATACAATTTCGTATTTGTAATAATTTTCTAATACCCAGATGTATATTTATATAAGCAAAAAAATGATGTAACTGCATCCACCATTATTTGCAATTTTTATAGCTAGTGGTAATGAGTTGTTAATACTGGACATTTAAAAACAATAATATTTTAGTGACTAGTTGACCTATTAAATAATTAAAAAACACTTATTGTTATTAGAATCAAGAAAGCTCAAAAGCCTCAAGACCTCAATCAAAGACCTTTTAATATAATGCGTGAGGTGTGACTCGAACGCCCGACCTCCCACACAAATTTCACACGTTTCACCAATTGGACACTTCATCTGAATTAATTATTTCTTTCACATATTATATTTATTGTATAAATATATAGCAATCCCCCACATGAAAGAAATAAGATAAATATAAATACTATTCTGGAGTACAGTAGAAATCACGCCGATTTAGGTGTCTATCGACTTGAACTTTGGCTTTGTATATTCTATCGAGTTTGTTAAGTATAGAGTGAACTATGTCTTGAATTCTACAATTATGGTTGTAAACTGAGACAATAGAACACACACATGACTTCTAAAACTATCATTAAATTCTCGCGGTTGTATTCATTTTGGCCGTAAACTTTCTCGGTCTGTTTGAGTGCTCTAGAGAATTAGCCTCAATTCTCATAGGAAACGGCCCCACTCCCACACTCAAATAGGTGCTCTATCAAGGGTGCACTGTATCTAAACACCCCACTGAATATTAGCTATAGTAAGCATCAAGAGCATTGGCTTATCTTCTAATCAATGCAGTTGGTACTACTCATCATGGGGAGGGGTTTGGAATAAATTCAATGTAGTACCCCCACGGACCACTACAATAACTTTGTTATCCTATTGAACATTGTCCATGGAATCTCCAATTGCAAGGTTTGATTTCCATTATATGTGATCTAGTTTGTAATAGGCCTTAGCCCCATCCCCTCGATGTTTTCTGAACTAGCTCTCTAGCTAATCCTTTGGTTAATGGGTCAGGAACTTCAAATAATTAATAGCGAGAACCCCATCCTTACGTAGCTGACGCACAATATTGTGCCTCCTACGACTATGTCTAGACTTTCCATTGTATGATCAATTTTGAGCTCTTGAAATAGCTGCTTGACTGTCACAATGGACATAGATAATTGGAAGTGGTTTGGAGTACAAAGGAATACCCACAAGAAAATTCCTTAACCATTCAGCATGTTCACCTGCTTTATCCAATGCTATGAACTCTGATTCCATAGTAGATTTGCAATGCAAGTTTGCTTAGTGGATTTCCAAGATACAGCACTTCCTGCTAATGTAAATACATATCCACTTGTACATTTACTTTCATTAGTATCAAAAATCTAATTAGCATCATAATATCCCTCAAGTACATCATGAAATTTAGTATAGAGTATTCCCCAGTCTAGAATGTATATCAAACACCTCAAGACTCAAATGAGAGCATCCCAATATTCACTGTTAGGATTACTAGTATACCTGCTAAGTCTACCGACGACATATGCTATATCAGATCTGGTACAGTTCATGAGACTACCAATCACTCTAGCATATTCTAAAGCAGAAATACTAGGACCTGAATGTTTTATCAAATGACGGCTTGGATCATAAGGTGTTTTAGCAGGAATACAATCGTAATTAACATCATAATAGAGGTAATCCTAGTAACAGGTGAATACGTATCAAAAAAGTCAACTCCTTCTTTTTGTTTATAGCCTGTAGCTATAAGTCTTGCTTTAAACTTATCAACCGAACCATCAAGTTTAAGTTTTTTCCTAAATATCCATCTACACCCAATGGTTTTACATCCTTGAGGCAAGTCTGCTAATTCTCAAGTGTTATTAGATATAATGGAATCATATTCACTATTTATAACTTCCTTCCAAAATTAGAATCTGGTGAAGACATAGTTTCATCAAAGGTACTAGGATCACCCTCTACTAAGTATGTTAGAAAGTTAGGACCAAAAGAAGTAGTAGTCCTAGGTCTTTTACTTCTTCAAATTTCAGCCTCTCTCTAACGCTAGGAGGGACACTAGGAGAGCTACTTGGTCATGCAGACTTTTCTTTAAAATGGAATCTATTTTCAAAAAATTTTGCATCTCTAGTTTCAAAAATTGTGTTCTCAATCAAAATATTTTTAGAGTCAATGACTAAAAATCTGTAGGCATTACTGTGAAGAGCATAGCCTATGAAAAAACAATCAACAGTTTTTTGACCAAGTTTAGTTCTCTTTGGTGCTGGAATAGAGGTCTTAGTTAGACACCCCCACACTTTAAAATATTTATATGAATATATTCTACCTTTCCACAATTCATAAGGGAATTTATTATTTTTTTTACTGGGAATTCTATTAAGAATATAACATACAGTAATAAGGGCTTTCCCTCACATGTTAAAAGGTAATTCAGAAGAGTTTAGCATCAAAATGACCATATCCTTCAGAGTTCTATTTTTCCTTTCAATTACACCATTAGATTGAGGAGAATAGGGTAGAGTAGTCTCATGAATAATACCATTATCAACACAAAATTGATCAAACTCACCTGTATATTCTCCTCCCCTATCAGATCTTAAAATTTTAATAGTTTTGTCTAATCGATTTTCTACTTCAATTTTATATGAAATAAATTTTGAATAACTTTCATTTTTTACTCTTAAGAAGATAAATGTAACAGTATCGAGAGTAATCGTCAATGAAAGTTAAAAAATATTTATTTCCACCTCGAATAACATATCATTTTAAATCAAATAAATCAGAATGTATTAAACTTAAAACTGAAGTGGTTCTATCAACAAGTGGATATGGTTTTCTAGCATACTTAGATTCAACATACGTTTCACATTTTTTATTTGGAAATTTATCAGTTTTCGGAATGTTTCCCAATCTCATTAATTTTTTAATAGAATTTTTGTTAACGTGTCCAAGTTTAGCATGCCATAAATCATAAGAATTCAGCAAGTAAACAGAAGAAGTAGAAGCTTTAATATTAATCAGAGAAACATTTAGTTTAAATAGACTCTCATCTGCATATCATTTCCCAATAAAAGTACCACCCTTAAACAGTACAACTTAACCACTCTCAAATACAATTTTAAATCCATTTTTGACTAAAATAGATCCAAGCACTAGATTTTTACTAATATCAGATACATAAAGGACATCATTTAAACTAAGGATATTTCCAGAAGTAAATCTAAGTGTCACAATTCATTTCCCCTCGATTTTGGAGGATGAAGCATTTCCCATGAACAGACATTCTCCATCACTAGCAGGAGCGAATGAAAAAAATGCACCTCTCGTGCAGCAAGTGTGTTTGGTATCTCCAGAATCTACCCACTAGTCTATCATGTTGCTTCCTAGATTAACTTCTGTCACCATAGCAGATAAATTCTCATCTTCTACTACATGTGCATGATGCTTCACAGCTTTTTCTTTCCTATTTCGGTAATTCTTAGCAAAGTGACATGGTTTACCACAAACAAAACAATCATCAAAAATTTTATTTTTAAATTGGGGCTTAGACCGATTGTTTTTTCCTTTGAATTGCTTCCACTTGATTCTGCCTTTAAAGTTCTGACTTTTGGTAAAATTTCCAATAACTTTCTTACTACCGAACTTCCTTCGATAAGATTGGCATTTGTATCCAAATATGGTCTCTCCCTACGTTCTGCCATTCTATTATCTTCCTCAATCCTAATTCTGATAATCAAATCCTTTAATGACATTTTTTTTCTTTTATGCTTCAAACTGTTTTTATACTCTTTCCAAGAATGTGATAATTTTTCAATTATAGCAGACACTTGAAAACCCTCACGGATTTTATATCCCTCAACAATAATTTCTTGAATTATAATATGTAATTCTTCAACTTAACTAACCACCGTTCTAATATCATCCATTTTAAAAGCTAGAAATTTTTCCACAACAAATTTCTTAGTTCTAATATCTTCAGTGACATATTTGTTTGCTAATAAGTTCCGTAATTCTTTAGAAGATTTACACGACTAGTAAACATCATATAAATCCAACGTAAAAAAATTCAAAATATAGTTTCTGCGCATATAATCTTTATGTTCCCAATTAGCTAAATCTAATATTTCCTTATCAATTGGCTTATCAACAATTTCAAAAACGGGTTTATCAGATTCAATAGCATCAACAACTTTAAAAGATGCAAATAAAATCGCAATTTCATTTGCCATCTTTTAAAATTCTTTCCATCATATAATTCAAACTTTTCAGAATATTTAGAAACATATATATCTACTGCAGACATGACAACTAATTAAAAACGTAAAATTTCGCTTTAGATTGTTAGAAATATTACTAGTTGCAATACAGTACAGTGTAGAAATAAAACTTATCGACTGATCGAATCTCGTGACAACACGATATCCTAAAGCAAAATTATCCTTCGATAACTATTGCGACATCCGTGGGCAATCACCTTCAAGATACAACGATCAAATAAACTAATTGCGTAACAATCACAAATGATTTTCAAAATTCTCAAGTGTACTCTAGAAAAAATATAAAATTGAGTATAACATTTTAATGAATAGGAAGATACAATTTCGTATTTGTAACAATTTTCTAAAGCCCAGATGTGTGTTTATATAGGCAGAAAAATGATGTAACTGCCTCCACCATGATCCAGTATTATTTGCAATTTTTATGTCTAGTGTTAATAAGTTGTTGATATTGGACAGTTAAAAACGGTTATATTTTACTGACAAGGCTCCAATCAAATCAAAGACCTTTTAATATAATGCATGAGGTGTGACTCGAACCCCCGATTTCCCACACAAATTCTACACTTTTCACAAATTGGACACTTCATATAAATTAATTATTTCGTTCACATATTATATTTATTTTATAAATATCTAACACCATTTTCTATGTGTCAAATTTCTTAGGTTGAACGTTGAAGGGAACAAAGATAGCACATTTATCAGTCAAGAAATTCCAAATGAGAATCAAATTCAAGCAATTGGTTGGAGATTTTATTGACTTTCTTGACTCTTTGGAAATGAGTATTTTGGTATACTAACCACAATGCACATGATCTTGCTTGGGGACATGAACGATTACAAAACTCTTCTTGAAGGAAGATCTCTCTTGAAACCCGCACATTAAAAAGAAAAAAAGAAAAAGGAAAAAAAAAGGTAAAGTTTTGGGATCATTTGCTTCAATTTCCCTATTATTTGACAACTATGCCTCATATTACAACTATTTTGAGTACAGACATAGCAGAAGTTTTATAAAAAAGAACAAAATTTCATGATAAAACTCTAACTTCTTAATTCACTCACGAATATCAAGAAAGAGAGGACAATTTTGAGAAACTTCTCTGGGTTTCGCTACTTTGACAGAAAATTTTAACAGCTGCTTTGACATATTTTGAGGAGACAAAAGATGGTTTGATAAGAAAGCTGACTGTATTTAAAACAGTCCAATTATATATACCACGTGGTATTATGTCAAACTTCTAAATGAATTTGAATAACGACCAAACTTCTAAATATCGACTAACTCTAGATAAAGATAAGAATTATAAATAACAACTAAATATAAATAAATTAAAAATAATAACCAACTCTAGAATCAGGTACTTGCCAATATTATCCATTCATCTTGCCAATAAGAATTTCCTTTTGAATTTCTATTCGTAGACAAATATACAAATATAACCTCTATAAATCCATTAATTATAAACTAATAACCTCCATTATATAGTAATTTTTGAGTCCTCACTTGGTTCGATTGTATAAACTAATAATTTCAATGAATTGACAAAACCATTTTTTTTTAAAGAATGTCTACAAATTTCGTGGTTTCATTCATACCATACAAAATATGTTTTGAAAAAGCCCACGTCATTTTACCCTCACGACATTCTTTTTCGTTCCCCACAATTCAAACTCAAGATCGTTGCCTTATAATGTACTTAAATTAAATCTTGATACCAATTGACTAATGACTCGACTTCTGTGACTAAATTGTTAACTCATTACGTACGATCTTTTTTGGGAGAGTATCAGATATCTTATCCCTTATGACTTTCTATCAAATTCTGGGGATGAGACGAAAACTTGTAAGGTATTAAAAGGCAAATGATCTTTCTAAGTGAACAATACTTAATGAATTACGAATTGGGCACAAAAATAAGTTCATTACAATATTCCATATTTTTCAAAAAATATTTTAAACATTCTCTCAATAAAATAATTTTACACTTGAATCCATGACTTTCTCATATTTGCAAGACATATCACTTTAGCGTCAAAATAGTCACTGTTCATTTAGCGGGGATCGAGTGTCACTACATTTTGAAAATGTTGGGATTTTAAGGGTGCACTAGATCCAATAACTTAGCTACACAAGAAGTGCTTGTAATAAGGAAAGTGCATCCTAAATGAACTCATTGTATTAGCTTAAGAAATAAGAAAGAAATTTAGTGTCTGTTTGATTGCGAAAGTGGAAAATGGGTGAAAAGAAAATGAATTTTACGGAATTGAATTGTCTAAAAATTGTTTTATTAGGAATTGTAATTAATTGTGTTTGATCGGTATAATTTTTCATCTGAAAAATGTTGAAAGTTTGGTGTCTGTTTAGTTTCATTTTTTATGGAAATTATCCATTAAAGTGAATTTTTTTTCTACCATTGGATCTAGAATTTGTTCCAATTACCAAAATTTTTTTTAAAATTTAAAAAAATTACCATACCGAATACCATTCGTTTGACTTCGTTTTGCATAGAAATTGTTAATAATAGTGATAATTTTTTTTCACCATTGTGTCTACAATTTTTTTCCAATTGTCAAAAAAAAATTATATTAAAAAATAAATCAATTGGATTCCCACCACTTTGACAAGAAAGTCATTTCATTAAAAATATGGAAAATAGGTTGATGTGACAAGCAAAAAAATGTAATTCCATGACAAATTTTATCAATCAAACAAGACAAAAAGTGAGAAATGGAACTTCTTTTCAATTTTCCTTGAAAAATCAAGCATATCAAACACAAACTTAGAAAATTTGATTTTCCAATCTCATCGGGATTTGAAATCATGCCGTGAAAAAGATGAAGCGTCACTGGATACTCATTAATTACGTGAATACTTGGAAATGTGATGATCAAAAGTTAAATAATTTGTAAATAATATAAAATATCCAAGGAATTTGGAAAAAAAAAATTTCAAATTTTATTGACAATAGCCAAAAACGGCAAAGCTCTTATTAAGTTATACATAGCAAATCATATGAAGAAAATCTCACAAAGACGTAATTAGAGTACACATAAATAAAAATAAACATAATAATAAATTGACCCCAATTTAGTAGGCAAGCATATTTATTAGAATCCTGCTTGGTGTACCGGGTTAGGGTGACAAACACCCTGACCGGCCCCTCACATCAAGGGGGCCCTACATTTTTTTTTTCAATTTTTTATACATGTGGGGGCCAGTATCATGTGAGAGTGTGTCAACTTTTTTGTCAAATTTTTTTTGTATAAGTAACTTTTTTATATTTATTAGCCCATGTGACAAGTTCACTGGATTGGCTGTCTTACAACTCTTTGTACCAAAAAGAAAATAAAATTTGAGGAAATTTTAGAATTTTTCATTTTAGGCACCTACACAATTGTAATTTTGGATGAATAACTTTCAAAAGGATCATCAATGTTTGCATCATGACCTAATTTCTCTTCATTTATTTTTATTGATCGCACCAATTTGTCGAAGTAAAAATAAAATAAGTGGAAAAAAATAAATTGAAAAAAAAAGAAGAAAGAACATGTAATCCTCACCCACCCACCCACGCCCCAACCCCCGCTCTCTGGTTAATCTGTCGAATCTAACATGTTAATCATGTGATTATGTTTATCCATATGGCCGTCCTCTCCATTCCTCACATAATGTCCTGTAACTCTGCTTCTCAGTTTTAAATGCCTGGCCCCCTTACTAAAAGATTCACGTTTAATGACGAAATTTTTTATATTGAAATATATATCAACCATAGGTATAAAACCAGGCCGGTTGGATCGGAAAACTGAAGACCGGGACCTTTGATCAGGCCGGATAGATTAATTTGATAGAAATGTACTTAACTCAGTCAAAATCGGGCTTTGACAGAGTTAACTTGCGATTTACCCGGTTCGGTTGACCGGTTTTATTGGGTTTTAAAATCCAGTTACAAAATTTTTGGGTCTAAAAGAATTGAATATTGGACTTCTAAGAAAAATAATGAGTTCCTCACAATTTGAACGCAGTATTTTAGTGTTACTTGTGTGCAATAACTTGGGCTGTGTTTGACAGCACATCTTTTCCATGGAAAATGGAAAATTTTCTTGCTTTTGACTTGTTTGACAGCCACTTTTTTCCAAGGAAAATTTTTTCCCAGCCGCCACCCCACGTGCCCATTTTCTTACTTTTGGTTGAAAAGTTTTTCCCACCTTTTTGGTGGGACAACTTTTTTCCAGGTTGCTGAATTTTTTTTTTTGCAATAGAAACAAATGTCATACCCAATGGTAAAAAAAAATTTCACTTTAATGGACAATTTCCATATAAAACAAAGTCAAATGAATACTAAATTTTGATTAAAAAAATTATTTTTTAGGAAACAATTTTTTTCCTTTTTTTTTTTTTTTTTTGACTTTTTGGTAATGGAAAAAAATTTTATAACCAATTGTGAAAAAATTTATCACTTTAATAGACAACTTTCATGTAAAACAAAGTCAAACGACTAGAAAATTTAAAAAATTTTCGGGTGGAAAATTATATCAATCAAACACACTTAATTAACAATTCCCTACAAAACATTTTTTTGACAATTAGGTGCCGTTCTCTTCGTGTTTCAGTTTTGTGTTTTGAATTCAGTTTGTATTTTCTGTTTTGTGTGTCTGTTTTGAAATTGTAGAAAACTCGTTCTCTTTGTCATTTTGAAAAACTGTTTCTCAAAATAGAAAACTTAAAAACACGTTTACTTTGAAATTTTGAAAATTTTTTTTATAATTTCTTATTCAATAAATCTGATTATTCAATAAATTTTAATAGTTTAATTTTAATATAGTAGTAAATAATATTGAGATGCCTTGTCAATTAAATTTGGCAAGTCCTTGATTATAGCATTTATATTGAGATGTCTTTTCACGAGTAAATTTGAGGAGTAGAACCGACATCATTAATAGAGTCGAGAGAAAGTAAATAAAAGACCAAAACAGTTTCAATTTTAGTTAATTATCTTAGTACATCCATACAATTAAAAAAAAATTGCTAAAAAAATACGAAGTTTCAATAATAAAGAAATTTATTACACGGGTTGCTCTGTTCTCTATGTACAAATAAAAATTTTACTAGAAAATGAGCCACACAGGTTTTTGATCTATATAGACCTTGTTCATTAACAAGCTCCCTTGAAAATTCTACCCATTTACTCGTTACCAAATGAAATTGGCTGAACTGGATAACAAACCGAAGATAACTATGATAACTAATTCATTGACCCACTGCGTTGTTCGGATCTGTGTTCGAATCGAGTCTGACAACTATGATATCAACGATCATTTTTTGACCAAAATAAATGAAAAAATAACTCTCTACAACAAAAATTTTCTGTCATTAAAAGTGAAATTTCTCGTGGTCCTCAATTCAAGAAATTATATGCCAACGATTTACAAGGTCATGAATCTAGGGGTGTAAGCGGTCTGGTTTTTGCGGTTTTTGACAAATTTTCAAACCAAACCGTTTTAACCGGTTTGAAAAAAACTCAAACCTAAACCAAACCGTTTTAACCGGTTTGAAAAAAACTCAAACCTAAATCTAACGGTTTGGTCCGGTTTTAAACCGCCGATTTCGCGTATATTTTTTTTCTGTCTAGTGTTTACTTTTATGCCATTAATTCAATATATATTTATATCTTACTAGCAATAAATCTAAAACAAATTAAATATATCTACTATAAATTTAAATACCAACAAAATAAAAGTAAAATCACAATAAACTAAAGCATAGTTTTTTTTTTCGCCATTTTGACGTTTTAGGATAATACTTTACGATAAAGATACAATACAAGTCCACTAAAATAAATATAAGGTCCAAAAAAACGTAATAATGTCCCTTTTCAACTAGCAAAAGGAATAAACGAATTAATTTTGTCACAAAACTTAAGAAACATCAAATTTTGTCACAGAACGGGCAAAAGGAAGAAACATTCACATACTCAAGAAGCCACAGAACTCATGATCAATTTTGTCCTTCATACACAAAAAAAAAAAAAAAAAAAATTAATTAGCAAATTGGAAAAAAAAAAAGAATTAAGACACAGATCCATCTAATAATGGCTTCCAAAAGACAAGCTGCAAATATTTTTTTCCCCCATTCCACTATATATATCCACCTTCATCTTCTGCAATTTAACACGAAATTATACATAATCTCTTATATGTAAACAAATGTCTTTTGCGCACCTGATAGCCCAAATTTCAACTTTAAGCCTTACTCACGATCAATAAATATGTAAACATATTTCAAATAGAGTGACAAAATTTCAATTTTAAGCCTTACATACGATCAAATAAATATGCAAGAACCTGAAATAGTCTAATAATACCGGCGAACGTACACTACTGGCAACTGGGAGGTTCGAGATTTCGAGGGCGTTGACGATTTGGGGGAAATCAGGAGGCGCGTGGGGAGCGAGGCTGGGACCAGCGAGTTACGAGTGAGAGAAATGGAAATTAGAAGATTAAGGTTATGCCTTGTGAGTATATGGACTTGTGTTGGGCTGTTTAGTGCTACTTCTTTCAAATTTGAGCCTTTTTTTTATATATAATTAGGCTTGGGCGGGTCGTAACTCTTATTAATTAATAGGAAATTAGAAATTGACAAAAATACCTACAAAATGACAAAATTATTCAATTTTACAAAATTGAAATTTTGGATAAATTTAAAAAAAAATCAATTTTTTATTTTTTTTATTTTATATATTTTTCGCCGGTCCGGTTTGGTTTCAAACCATAATTAAAATTTCCAAACCTAAACCAAACCGTTTTTGACCGGTTTGGTTTGGTTCAAAACCATTTCGTTGACGGGTCCACGTGGCACCAAACCGCCGGTTTCGAAATTGCGGTTTCGGTTCGATTTTCCGGTTTGGCGGTTTTTGCTTACAGCCCTACATGAATCAAATCATTATAGGGTAATAATGCATCCGGTTAGATGGAACCATTTTCTGTGTGTCATCTGCTAGGAAATAAAATAGATCGAGATAATATATATGATACAATATAAAGTATATGATTGCAAACAAACAATAAGAATAAAAGATAAAGAATTAATTGACAGATGAATATAGTATTTTATTCAATTGACTAATATGAATAAAACAAATACAATAATTGTGCAGTCATACACAATTATTCTATATTTCAGTAATACAAAACTTGTGAAAAAAGTCTAGTATTTATAAGGATGAATGTCAAATCCTAAAAATACCACAAACATGAAAATAAGATAAAAAATCACGTGGAATAAATGAAGTATTATTTTTCCAATACAAATACGTGCAAAGAAGGAGAAAAAATTCAAAAAAAAAAAAAAAATCTAACCTAATTTGGGTCAAGAAAATCCAACATCATCGTGTTGAATTTCTTAGGTTGAACGTTGAAGGGAACAAAGATAGCACATTTACCAGTCAAGAAATTCCAAATGAGAATCAAACTCAAGCAATTGGTTGGAGATTTTATTATCTTTCTTGACTCTTGGGAAATGAGTATTATGGTATACTACCCACAATGCACATGATCTTGCCTGGGGACATTGAACGATTACAAAACTCTTCTTAAAGGAAGACCTCTCTTTAGAGGTGTCCAGACGGGCGGGCCGACCATGACCCGTGAAAATCGGGACCGCGGGCCGACCCGTGACCCGTGCGGGCGGTTCACGGGCCAAAGAGTTGTGACCCGCGGGTTTCGCGGGTTTAGGCTTCATGGGCCGCGGTTAACCCACGGCCCGTGAAGAAAAAAATTAATTTTTTTTTTCAAAAAATTTTTGGGAGAGCCGTTCACACAGGAGCCTGCTTGCTGCAGGCTACGCATGCAGGCGTAGCGCCAGCTACGCCTGCATGCAATTTTTATTTTTTATTTTTATTTTATTTATATTTTTTTTTGTAACTAACGGTAATATTTTCAACATGTATAAATTCAGTTAATTGGTAGTATTAGTTCACTTCATTTTCGCCTTTCAACTACAAATATTATCATCATCTCTATTATATTTCTTTCTTCTTACTACGAAACTGTTTAATACTACTATATTATGGATTCTCACGATTTTTCGTCTCAAAATCATATTTTCAATGATAGTTGCTCCCCAATAAATTTAGAAGATGATAATATTGCAGAAGTTGGACCATCTCAATCATCAAGGAAAAAAAAACAAACATCAGAGGTGTGGCAAATTTTTACAGTAAATGAAAAGGATGGAAAAGCAGTATGCAATATCTGCAAAAAAGATTATATCTGGAGATATGGTCAAGGCACCGGCACGCTACGGAGGCACAAAGAGAAACATCTAAATGAAACAGGACATTTGGATCCTAGACAAACTCAAATTACTGGTTTTACTAATGCTAGTGGATCAGTCACTTTTACTAATTTTGTGTATTCGCAGGAACGAATGCGAGTTGGGATGTCGGAATTTTTAGCAGCTCGTGAGATGCCCTTCACATTTGCAGAAGATCAGTATTTTGAAGAATTCCTGCAAAAGTATATTCAACCTTCTTACAGGAGTGTAAGTAGAATACTGCTCGTTCTGATTCTATGAAATTATTTCATACAATGGCTGAAAATTTAAAAAATGAACTTAAAAAAATTGATGGAATTATGCGTTTCACGTCTGATTGTTGGTCTGGACGAAATCATAATGGTTATGCTTGTGTTACATCACATTTCATTGATAATAATTGGTTATTGTATAAGAGAATTATTGCTTTTCGTTTACTTGAATATCCACATAATGGTGTAAATTTGTGTGAAAATTTATTACAAGTTTTTAATGAATTTGGTGTGTTAAATAAACTATTTAGTGTTACCTTTGATAATGCAAGTGCTAATAATGCATGTATTGAGTTTTTAATTAGGGCAATTAAACCCCTATATGATTCTAAATTATTTCACATGCGTTGTGTTTGTCATATATATAATTTAGTTGTGTAAGATGGTTTGAAATTAATAACACCACAAATAAGTATAATTAGAGAATCTATTAATTATATTTATTGTTCAGATTCTAGACAACAAGAATTTGTAAAAATTTGTAAAAATCTTGGATTGAGAAGAAGAAAATTTGTTGATGATGTTCCTAATAGATGGAATTCAACATTTTTAATGTTAAAATCGTGTGTTGGCTATACTAATGCTATTAATGCATTTGTTAATTCAAAGCAAAGTCAATTTTATATAACTGATTCGGACTGGGAAAAAGCATTTCAAGTTATGAAATTTTTGAAACCTTTTTATAAGGCAACAAAAGTTAGTTCTGGAGTTTATTATCCAACTAGTAATCTTGTACTTTTACAATTAGTAGAAATTGCTGAACAGTTTTCATCATTTAGAGACGATCCATTTTTCTTTCAAATTATTTACTCAATGGAGGAAAAGTTTAAAAAGTATTATGAAAACATGCTACTAATTTTTCCACTGGCAGTTGTAATGGATCCTCGCATTAAGTTGTTTGGTGTTCATTGTGTTTTAGAATCACTTTCTGATACACTAGCTTTTAACATAAATATTACAAATCGACAATTGGATACTTTTATTAATGAAATGTATAACGACTATTTTATTAAATATGGTAACAATGAAAATATTTCTTCTACAAACTCTACTACAACTTCGAAAGGCAAATCTTCTTTTTTCTTCATGATATCTAAGAAACGTAATATTCTTGGTTCTTCATCTACAACTTCAACTGCAAATCCAAATACCACACCTGCTGAATTAGAAAGATATTATCAATTTGATCATTATAGTGTAATACCTGAAGATGAAGTTGATAAATTAGATATTTTAGGATGGTGGAAATTAAATGAGCGGTCGTATCCTGTATTATCTAAAATGGCACGAGATCTACTAACAGTTCCAGTCTCAACAGTTGCATCCGAGTCTGCTTTTAGTGCAGGTAACAGGGTATTGGACGAAAGAAGATCTAGACTTAAAGAAGATATTTTGGAAGCTCTCATATGCGTGAAAGATTGGATATTCGCGGATCGAAGGATACAAGATAAAATTATTGATGATATTGCTGAAAATTTCAAAAATCTTGCAATTCCTGAAGATTGCAATTCCTGAAAATTGATTGGAAAACAAAAATTATAGTTAAGTAGGTGACAACCTAGTTGGGATGTACTTAAACTATAAATTATAGTAAAAGTAGGTGCCAACCTAGTTGGGATGTACTTATATTATACATATTTTATAATAATAATTAAACATGTATTTTGATGTAGTTGTTATTTGTTTAAATTAAATTTAAGTTTGCAAAGTTATAAATAATTCATGTAACATTAAATTTGAATTCTATGTAAAAATTTCTTGATATAATTATGAATTTATCATTTTGTTCAATTCTTAGTTTACATTTAACAAAAAAATATATTTTTTGCTATAAATATAAAAAATTCTATATTTTTATAAATTTATTTATACAATCATACGGGCCAAACCGGAACGAACCGCGACCCGTGACCCGCATGGGCTCGACCCGGATGGGTCAGCGGGCGGGCCTGGGTTGTAGTCGAAAATTGTGGGCCGACCCGTAACCGGCCCGGAACCCGCAGCGGACGGGCTTTTTTTCACGCGGGCCGTTACCGGGCTCACATGTTGGCGGGCCGACCCGGCCCGGACCACCCGGATTGACACCTCTACCTCTCTTGAAACCCGCACATTAAATACAAAAAAAAAAAAAAAAAAAAAGGTAAATGTTCTGGATCATTTGCGTCAATTTACTCTCGCTATTTTGAGTACAGACATAGTAAATTTTATAAAAAAGAACAAAATCTCATAATAAAACTCAACTTCTTGATTCACTCACAAATATCAAGGAAGAGAGAATATTTCGAGAAACTTTTCAAGTCTTTATTGTATTCCTTCCGTCCCAATTATATAGGCTTGTTTCGTTTTTCACACGGATTAAGAAAATTTCTTTAATGTCATTGAAAAATTAATTTTTGTCAAGATCTTTCCTAATTTACCCCTATTTAATTTTCAGTATGTAAAATTGAATTATTGTTGGAACTAATAAAGAATTTAAAGAAGAAGAAGAATGAATGAGAATTGTTCCATATTTCCAAGAAGTGAGAAATGTATGTATTTGGATTATTTCAAGAAATTGACATATTAAGTGGGGAAAATTTAATAAGGGTATATTGGTAAAGGAACACAACAAAAAATTCTACATTAGGGAACATGCCTATATATTTGGGACAAGAGAAAAAGAAAATCCAACCTATATAATTGGGACGGAGGAGTAATTAAGATAAATTGATCGTCTCAAGTCTTACAACTAGTATTTAAAACAATGAACCTGTTTGAGCCCCACTAAAAGGTTAATAACATATTTTGGAATAGTAAATTGATAAAGATGTTTGGTTAAAAAATAAGAAAAAAAATTTCGATTTACATGTAATATTATTTTATTGAAAAATATGTGGTTGAGAAAAAGAGAGAGAAATATATTTTGGAAAAAAAATGAAAATCAAACCAGGGTAATAAATAAATTTGAATAATGACCAAATTTCTAATTTACAACTAAATCTAAATAAAGAAAAGAATTAGAAATGACAAGTATAAATAAAATTAAAAATAATGACTAGTTCTAGAATCAGATACTTGCCAATATTATCCATTCATCTTGCCAATAAGAATTTCCTTTTGAATTTCTATTCGTAGGCAAATATACAAATATAACCTCTATAAATCCATTATCTATAAACTAATAACCTCCACTATATAGTAATTTTTGAGTCCTCACTTGGTTCGATTGTATAAATTAATAATTTCGATGAATTGATAAAACTTTTTTTCCAAAGTATGTCTACAAAATTCGTGGTTTCATTCATACCATACAAAATCCATTTTGAAAAAGCACATGTCCTCTTACCCTTACAGCTTTATTTCTCGTCCCCAAAAAAATTCGAATTTAGGATCACTATCTTATAACATACTTAAGCTAAATTTTGATACCACTGACTAATGACCCGACTTCTGTGACTAAATCGTTAACTCATTACATACTATTTTTTTTGGGAGAGTACCCGTCATCTTATCCCTTATGACTTTTTATCAAATTTTGGAGGTGAGATGAAAATTTGTGAGGTATTAAAAGGCAAATGATCTTTCCAAGGGAACAATACGTAATGAATTACGAATTGGACACACAAGTCAAATCATTACAATATTCTTTATTTTCCAAAAAATATTTCAAACATTCTCTCAATAAAATAATTTTACATTTGAATTCATAACATTTTCATATTTCTACTTTTCATAAAATCTATTCTAAAAACAATCTCTACTAAATAGAGATTTAGTTTAACATAGATTGTCCTTATTTGTCTCCCATTTTTTAAAACTTATTTTCAATTGTGCCCATATTCGATGGCCATTATTTTGAAAAAATGGTAGGAGTGGGCGTGGTCTGGTTTGGTATGGTTATGAATGGAATCGAACCGAATCGATTACCAATTTAAATTTTAGAAATGGAACCATTGGTTCCATATCCAACTTACGACCGAACCAATCAATTGCGACTCGGTCATATCCGATTCTTTATTTTAAAAATTTCATGAAAGGAAGCGAAGAAGCTTTTACATACCCGGTTGTGAAAGCATGAAATTACTTGTTAATTGAAAATAGACAAAAATAGAGTATAAAATAACTTATCATTCTTGTAAGTTATCAATACAAAAAATTAATTAAACAAGGCAATAAACAAAAATCCACGGCAATGTTCAAGACCAACTTCTAAAGTTGAAAAAATGATAAACTATTAAATACACACAAATGGTAAAATTTAGATCGAAAATTAAGTCTTAAAAAATTCATATAACAATAGCTTGATTATCTTTAATAATTCTCAATTATCATGATTCTTAATGGTTGACCACTTTGAAAACAACAAGAAATTTGAATTCTTATGAAATATTGAACTAAAAATATATTTTTCTGTGTTGCATTAAAACTATGATTTTCTAAAATATTTATAAAATTATTTAGAATTGAATTTTGATTACCCTTTAAAGATTTAGTGTACCTTTGTACAAACAAAAAGAGAATTTTGAAAGAATCGTATTCACTATTGATTCACAAGGTAGTATCGAAAATCGGACCGGAACTAATAGGTTCTCAATGTATGGTCCCAAAATCGATCCATTTAGTAGAAGATTCGGAGCCGAACCGACAGATTCTATTTGGTTCCAATTTGGTTCCACTAGTTTTGGGGAAAAATTCCAACCTAAAAAATGAAGTTTTGAATATTGTTTTTTTTTTTTTTTTTGGAAAAATGTGTGGTTAAAAAGTTTGAAAAAATTTGGGTATATATGTAAAATATGATGGCCATTACATTGGAAAAAATAGGGTCTTAAATAGTGATTTTTAGAGAATGTGTAATTATAAAGTAAGAAAAATTTTTGGGTTTACATGTAAAATATTTAATTGTGTAAATGTGTGGCTAAAAATAAGTATGAGAATTAAATAATTTTGTTTTAAAGGGAGAAAAACAAATGCTTATTTGCAAATGTGTGATTGAAAATAAATATGAGAATTAAAGAGTTTTGTCTTAAAATGAAACAAATATGAACTATATATATTTTATGGAATTCATAATTTTTATTAATTTTTATGGTACATTTAATCATTTTTTTTAATTAAAATATACTATTGATAAGATTTTTAACTAGATCAAAGAGGGCCATATATAAATGTAAATCGATCATGCTTTAGTACCGGATATCTTGACATAATTCTTAACATAATGTCACAGACATGTTATCATCGAACAATTTAAAATACAATCAATTTTTTTTATCCAACTCTTCACTGTCATATACGTATCTGTCAACCTTTCCGCCATTTTATAAGGTAGATTAGAAAAAAGCTAATTGTACAAAAAAATGTTGGCAAAAAAGTTGACAAATCCTCACATGATTGCCGGCCCCACGTGAATAAAAAATTGAAAATAAAAAGTGGGCCCCCCCACATTGTGAGGGTTTATCAACTTTTTTGTCGAACTTTTTTTGTACAAGTAGCAGGGTTGGGTAGATTAATCCTAAATTGACCTTCTCTGTCAATATTAGGTATGGTCTTATCGCCCATTTTCCAATAAATTTAGCCGCGCGTTTTTCAAATGGAATTTTGTGCAAGTTCGTTTCCAAACGTACATAAAGACTGTGTGAAATGAAAGAATAATGGTTCAATTCAACTGTACAGATTGTTGGCGTTCCTCATTTATTGACGCGTAAAGCTGGCTTAATTTTCAACATGTCACGTGATTAATGATGGTTTGCCAGTTAGGTTCATATAGAAACCTTCTTGGACTACTTTAAGAGTGTGTTTGGTAGGAATTTTTAGGGGAAGAATTGATTTTTGAATAGTGATATGATGGGAAATGTGTGATTGAAAAAGAAAAAAAAAAGTATTGATGTGATGAAAAATATTATTTTATTGAAGAATGTGTGGTTGAAAATGAGAATTGATTTATTGTAGAAAATGAAAATCTGTAGCAAATAATTTTTTGGATTAATGATAGACAAAATGGGGCTTAACACCCGGACGTTATTCATTCTATATATAAAGGTCTATATATAATATAAGGAGACTACACTTGAAAGTTTCCAAATAACAATAGCATGAAAGGAAGTGCTTAGCCTCTCTCTCTCCCAACGTGGTCACTTCAAGTCTTCTGTTCGTCCCTCTGTGTCTGTGATCGTGAGTGTTTCAGCCTTTGCAGATGTAAGTTTTTTTTGTTTCATTGATTATCATTCATGCAGAATAATACATGGTGCTCATATTTTATTTGATGATACCAGTGAGTTGATTTTCCATAAAAACTCCATAGCCATGGACAGTGACTTAAAAGAGAAGCTGCTGAGTTCAGAGAAGGAAGAGTTGGGTGAGTTCAAAGGAAGCATTTCAGAAGAGTCAAAGAAAATATGGAGGATTGCATTGCCTGGTATTATTTCAAGAGTGGCTTCATTTGGAACAGTAGTTGTTACTCAATCATTTATTGGACACATAAGTGCTGTTGATCTTGCTGGCTATGCACTCGTTCAAACCTTAAGCGTTCGATTCGTAAATGGAATACTGGTAACAAACTCCATCCTTTTATCTCTTGAGAATTTCTTTTTAATATTTATAAAGAACACATTCATCCGCCTCTGTGATTAATTTCTGATGATATGATTTGTCTCTTCTTTCTGTAGTAATAATAAACAAAATAAAAATTTTAAAAATCAACAGATTTTTTCTCATACACCGTTCGACAATATCGGTTTTGCTGTGAAAATTAACAATTTTTTTTTTGTCTGTATGGAATGAAAAATAAAAGTTAAATCACTGTGATTGGTAAACTACATTAAAAAATGACAGCTGCTTCCAACGGTGAAAAACTGAGTAAAAATGTATGCACAAATGGTCAAATTTAAAATTTTCCGGCCAGGAATCTGTAGGTAAAGTCAATAGCCTTTACTGGCAACTTTTACCAATGGCCGTTTCTTGCTGTTCTTTGGCTGGCTCTCTCTCTTTTTATTATTTTTAAATAATTTGTTTTATTATTTACACGGATTTTCATGGTAACTGAGAGAATCCCTTTATTTTTATTTTTAAATTTTTTTTTATGTGGGCCATATTAACTCCTCGGTATGGAGATAGGAGTAGGAGTGATATGATTATTAAAGACGCGATTAGAGTGAAATAGTATTAAGGTGGATTATGATATATTGTTATCGCATTTGGCTCTACATTGTATTATAAAAATATTCAAGTATTAGAAATAAAAAAGATTCGACAATATTTTTTTATAAGTAATTTTTTAATTTATAAGCACATTTTTTACTTATAAGTTAATTTTTTACATGTTGAGTGAATAATGTATTTTAAATAGTGATTTAATGGAAAATATGTGGTTAAAAATAAGGAAAAAATTTGGATTTGTGTGTAATATTGTTTTATTGAAAATAGTGTGATTGAAAATGAATTTTTGTAAGAATGTAAATCAAACATACCCCTTATTTGATTGCGTTCATTTAAAAAAGTTTAATGAGAAAGTATCTATCCTTATAAAAGTGCATTGATTTTAGATTAAGCCCAATAACTTGTACAACCAGTTTAGGTGGCAACATGTATGATATTACACCAGTATTGTGTGACATTAAATGACAGAATCATTTAAATACAAGTAGATATATCGCATTTAATTGAATTTATCACATGTTACCAAGCATCGATGTGGTTAGATAACATTATTCTTAGATTTAGGAATAGTTGCATTTGCGTCCCAAATCAACGTTGCTACAAAATGAAAGGTTAGGATAAAACTGCAATAATTTGTAAGGTTCGGGATCACGATTGCAACCATCACTTAATTTTATCGGATTGACTATAGGAGAATAAGCAAATTGAATTAATATAATCCAGGGTATCAAAAAATCCTTGTTTAACTCGAGATCAATGAAGAACGAACTTCAATTGGCAGGCATATTGAAACCTTCTAATTTAGACTGTCCTTAGCCGTGGATTCAAAAACTATTTTTCCTTAAACATTCTACAAAGTAAAGTGGACAAGGTTTTGATTTACACACTTTTGTTGTTTACTCTTTTTCTTCTTCATTTACTTCATATAGTACTTATTTCTACAGTTAGGAATGTCAAGTGCAACTGAAACTCTATGCGGGCAAGCATTTGGAGCAAAACAGTACCATATGATGGGCATTTTCTTGCAGAGATCATGGCTAGTGGATCTCATCACACTAACAATCTTACTTCCCGTTTTTATCTTAGCAACTCCAATCTTTAAACTTCTTGGCGAGGAAGAAGCTATAGCGAAATCTGCTGGATACATTTCTCTGTGGTTCATCCCATTTGTTTACAGTCTCTTTTTTTCTTTAACGATTCAAATGTATCTACAAGCACAACAAAAGAACATGGTAATTGCATGGTTATCCACTATGCAATTTGTAAGCCACATTCCCTTGTCTTGGCTTTTTGTCTACAAACTCAATTGGGGTGTTTCTGGCGCTATGGGAGCACTCTGCATATCTTCGTGGTCTCTTGTCGTTGGAGAATTTGTATACATCTTTGGCGGTTGGTGCCCCGATACATGGACGGGATTCACTACAGCTGCATTCAAGGACGTGTTGCCAGTGGTGAAAATCTCAATATCTTCTGGTGTTATGGTTTGGTAAATTCTTTTTCTGATATTTCTTCAGAGACTGATTTGATTATACTTCATAATATAAATCATTTGCAAGATTTCTACAGCATTGCTTCTACCACGTCGTCTCCACTTGTTAATAGCTTTCATTGTTTTGCAGCTTAGAGTTATGGTACTCTGCCATTCTGGTTTTACTAGCAGGATACATGCAAAATGCAAAGGTTTACATATCTGCCTTTTCTATTTGGTAAGATTACACTACAATCTTTTCTCATGTTCTGCTACACTATCAAGATACCTACTAATTAAACTAATCTTGCAGCCTTAATATCACTGCATGGGAATTAATGATTAGCTTTGGCATGATGGGTGCTGCATGGTATATATCAGTTTTTTGTCTTTATATTATGATACAACTCCTATTTCTTATTGTATTTCTGTTTTGTAATTGACAATTACTCATTGTTTCACTGGATAAACAGCGTTCGTGTTGCAAATGAGCTCGGGAGAGGAGATGCGAAGGCTGTAAAATTTTCTATTAAAGTTTTAACCAGTACTTCAGTATTGATAGGGCTATTCTTTTGGATTCTTTGCTTAGTATTCGGAAATAAAATTGGGTACTTGTTCACGAATGACGAAGAGGTTGCAAGTAGTGTTACCGATCTTTCTATACTACTTGCATTCTCAGTGTTGCTCAATAGCATCTTTCCTATATTCTCGGGTAAGTCATCTATTTTTCTAATTTCTTACATATTCTGTTCTTCTCAGTTTTTCCGTACCACCAAAATGTTGAATTGTGTTAAGTCTAATCATAAATGTTTTAACGTTTTCTTTACTTGTTCTGTAACTTGTTTGATATTAGGGGTGGCAATTGGAGCAGGTTTACAAACAACTGTTGCAATTATTAATGTTGTTTGCTTCTATATAATTGGAATACCAATTGGAGCTTTACTTGGATATCTGACTCATCTTCAAGTTAAGGTAATATTTTGCTCCATTTTGGTTCAAAAAGTTCTTCATTTGCATTTAAATATCTTACATTAGAGGGATACCTGTTTTAATTTTCAATTGCATAAATTACATAGTATTCATTGGGATTGTACAAACTGCAAAAATGTTACTTTCCTACAGGACATGTATGGCATGTCAAATTGTGCAACAATGGCGGGATTAAACAACAAAATTTGTCTGTTATACTCTATTGACATTTTCCATATCAAACATGTCCATAAACTCACGTCAATCCAACATATCAAACAATGTTCTTACAACATTTTTCCTGACATTGTTGAAAATATATGTTGTACTTTTTGAAATTAATATTGAATTCACAGGGCATATGGATTGGGATGTTGTGTGGGGTGGTCGCAGAGACATTTGCATTAAGCTTCATGACATGGAGAACAAATTGGGATCAAGAGGTAAGTTTGAAAATAAATAAATAAGAAAGTCAATAAACGTGTTTAATAATATTTTTATTAAATAATTTTATTACAGGTATTTAAATCTTCATTGCGCCTCCAAAAGTGGTACTTAAAGTCTTCTGATGAAATTAATCTGAAGTCTGAGCTTGCTTGAAGAACTATCATTAATTTCTACAAATTTTTGTACCAAATCTCTCTGTCTCTGTCTCTGTCTCTCTCTCTCTATTTTTAAATGTTTACTGGTTAAGAACATGTGCATTGCTCGTGCTTTGTGACAACATTATATTTTTTCAAATATTTTTATGTGGAACATCATAGCGTACTTGTCGTACAAAAAGTAAATAGTCCTTCGATCGTGTAATATTTGCATTTATATAGTTTTAAATTTTGTTTCGCCTTTCATCAACAATTAATTGGGCATACTTATTGTCCCAAAGTTTGCATTCTTTTATTTTTTTCAGCACATAAAACATATGTTAAATATAAAATATGCAAGCTATAACTAATAACACAAATATTAATTGTAAATGTTAGATAACTTAATCAACTACAAATAGGAAGTAGAAGGAGCAATGCAAGAATATAATATATACCAATAAATCAAACCAAAAATTTAAAGCATTATTAGAGCTAAGGATGAAGAGTCCTAGATGCATAAACAACAATACTATGATACAAGGAGGATCTAATTATTAATGTGAAATATATAAAATTTATTCTTGTAAGATAGAAACAAAAATAGTGTAACAGGCATACTCACCGACCTTACTTAAAAGAATAGATTCATGTTTGTTAGAACATGAAAATTAACTTATTAGTTTACTTTTAACAAATAATTTGATTAATGTTGAAAATAAGTAAATTATTTATATTAAAAGTACTTCCTCTTAGTGTTTACAAGTAAAAATGATATATCCAAATATATTTGGAATAAAAGTCCTTAAAAGCTCATTTGACTTTCTTTAAGCTTAACTCAGATATGTTCAAAGCTGGTAGTCTGGGGAGGGGTTTATTATTATTATTATTTAAAGAATTAGGTTCCCACGCAGAGAGGGATGGTCAAACCGTTCGTTATTGCACATCAAACAGTGTGAACATCGTTGAGGTCTATTCCATTGATTATAACATCTTTGACAAACGTGCATGTTTGATCAAGCCCAAGTTCCATATTGCCTCCATATCTTTCTAGTTCTGGCGATCATTCGGAAGAATAATACCCGGATCTCGTCCGGATAGAAGAAAGATTAGATCTTTAAACAACGCAGTAACCACATGTAATTAAACTATAGCTGATGTAGAACATATGGAGAATGGATTCAAGAACAGCTGGATTGAAAAGACAAAAATAATAAAGTGCACATTTGGTGTTCAAGCTCCTACTTGAGCCCATAATACCTTTCCGGAAAGAGAACGACGAGACGTATTGAATTCATACCTTCGTGATATATGATGAATTTTAGCCGTTCGAGTTCATTTAGGACTCGAAAATTGCTTTTAAAGTTTTAGCGCTATTTTGTGTTGGAGAAATTGGTTTTAATTATTTGGTTTGACCAACGTTTGACCAATTATTTTAGTGGATCTCATTAGTTGGACAAAAGATTTTTATGGTCGAGTGTGTTCTACTTCATGAGTAGATTAATGTAATGTATTGATTTTCTTAAAACCAATTTAGGATGAATGAAAATTTAAAACCAAAAGATAACCATTTGAAATTGATATAAATTGAGAATAAAAATTGACGGGAAATTGAAAAATGACAATCCCAAAAACTAGAATAATAGAATCCACTTTATATTGCTCAAGTTTGGGCTTGGGCCGAGTTGGTATATATTTTTTGGTAAAATAATATTTGAATTATCTTATTTTATTATTATTTAAAATAATAATATATTTATTTATATTATTTATTTTTTCTTGAATTTTCTGTATGAGACACGTGGTGTGGTGTCTTCTAGAAACTGGAGGTTGACAGTTGAACTACCTTTCCAAACGGGTCTACATTATTCCATATTGTGTATTTCAGTACTGAATATTATTTTCATGCATATTAGTCATCCAATTTTAGATAGATCAAAAACATTAGTAAGTTCGTTTGATCTTGTAATTTAGGGTGCTACTATTACAACACTGCAACAAAATACCGAAATAGCAACAAAAAAATGTTGTCGCCTAAATAGAGATTTTGTTGTAAAAATAATTTCGTGACGACAATATGTTTGTTGTGGACATTGTCGTGCTATATGAGTCACGAAATGTATTATACGACATCTTTCGTTCATTCATCGCATTAACAAACCCGCAACATTATTTGTTTGACGTAAAAAGTACCAAATACAACTAGAAGGATGAAAGAAATAACAACTAATTCACGAGACAATCAAACAACCTTCTTGACTCCAAGATATACTTTTAACTCACCCTCAATCTGTTATTTGGTTAAATAAGAATTCCTGTAAGGAAAAACTCCACAACTTTAGTCAAAGACGAACATATAAAAAGTATAAAATATTATCTACAACAAAAATGTCAACTATCTCATATTAACAAGGTAGATGATTTCCTACAAGTTGTTTGTGACTATAAATTTAAGTCAAAGACAAAGTTCAAATGCAGAAAATTAATAGTCATTTAGGGGCCGTTCTCTTCGTATTTCAGTTTTGTGTTTTGTGTTTTGAATTTGTTTTGTGTTTTGTGTTTTGAGTGTCTGTTTTGAAATTTCTGAAAATGCGTTCTTTTTGCCATTCTGAAAAACAGTTTCCGAAAACATAAAAATGGAAAATGCATTTACTTTGAAATTTTGAGAATTTTTTTAATAATATTTTATTCAAAAAAACTGATTATTGAATAAATTGTAATTGTTTAATGTAAGCCCCAATGTGACACACATTTTCTTCTCATTCTCATTCTCATTTTTTTTTCTTTCTTCATTTCAACCACACATTCTATTAATAAAATAATACTACACGGAAACCCAAAAATTCTCATTATTTTTTAACCACACATTCTTCCATCAATCACTATTTCAAAATTCATTTTTTCTTCAAAATGCAAATCAACCAGGGATTAAATATAATACTAAATAACATATACATTTGAAAAAGTAATACGTATATTTTTTTTTCAAGATATTAAAAACACAACATAAATTACATTTGATGAAACAGTTCAATCGATACAATTAGAAGTTTACGTGTCTTGACAACATAAGCAGATACTGAACTACATACAAAATAAATGAACGAAGTCATGTACGACGTCTTGAGTAGTCATTCCACATTTGTGTCGCAATTTGATCTCTAACTTGTCCCATTTGAGCTGTTTGACTAGCATCAAAATGTATGGGTTCTTGTGCTTGACTTGACTCCGGTATATCATCGAACACCATATTCTCCTCGGAATACTCAGCGAACAATCTATCTAAAGCGTGCTCCTGGCGAATAAAGTTGTGTATTGCGCAACATGCAGTAGGTATTTGTCTTTGTCTACTAAGAGGATAATTGGTGATCAATTTCAAAATAGGAAATCTTGCCTTTAAAACTCCAATGCAACGTTCAATAATGTTACGACACGAGGAGTGTCGATAGTTGAACAATTCTTCCTTCCCACGTAGTCTTCCCCGTCCAACATAGTCACGCAGATGATATCTTCGACCTCGATAAGGGGCAAGAAACCTAGGCATGTTTGGGTAGCCAGAATCAACGAGGTAAAATTGATTTACATTAAAAAAATAAAAAACTTACATAGTGTAATACTACAGATACATTGACAATAAATATTTGTAGTGCAAGAATATACCTCCCCGTGGCATTGGAAAGTTGTTCGATCTTCTTGTAACTGCGTCAACGAATACTCGCGAATCATTAGCAGTGCCTTCCCAACCAGAATACACAAATGTGAATTTCATATCGAAATCACATGTTAACATCACATTTTGTGTTACATTTGTTTTCCTTCCACAAAAAGATGTTTGTCTCGATGCAGGTGTCCATGCTGCGACATATGTTCCATCAATTGCGCCTATACAATCCTTAAAGAAAGGATATTTTTGCAAAATCCGTTCATGCACTACATCTTGATTTGTGGGCTGGATTATCTCTGTGCCAAATGCACAAACAGCCCTTATCACTCGTTTAACCCATTTGTGTATTGTGTTGTTCGAATGCTGAAACCTATCGCCAATAATACTATATCGGGTAGTGTGCCCTACAATCATCAGAAACATAGCAACACCCTCCTCGACACTCACTTTTTGTCCACCTTCCAACAACCCTTTGTGTTTCAAAATATCACAAAAATTCATGAACACATGTTTCTGCATACGAAAATTGCGATGGCATACATCCGGATGTCCATTTAAAATTTCGAGAACGTAAAAGTTTACAAACGAAGTAGGAGTTGGGAAAATAAAACAGTAGTTCAACGTTGCACATCACAAATGAAAACAACAAGATACTAGCGAACTTAAAACATCAATCAACATCAAAGTAGTTCCAAGATAGGTAATCTCCTTGCTCCTGGCATCTTCACGAAGGACACCCTAAAAGTGTGACTTTCAAAAGCCTTTATTGCTTTCATATAAACCTCATTTGACACCCCTTCCATACTATTTAAAATGTCCATGCATGTGACACTGGAATAACTATCATGAGTACTAACTTCGCTGTCCGATTGATTTTGAGATTTTCCTTGTATCTTCGCAAGCTTTTCTTTGAAGTACAGTGTTCGAACCTCAGTTTCTTCATTCCTCATACTCACCGTAGATGACCACTGTGCCATGCAGGCCTCAAGTTTATCATTTTTGCTGATCTTCGGTTCTTTACGTCTGCCACCCGACGTACCAATTTCCTCACGCCGACGAATAGTAGAAACCCCATCCACTTCGTCTACATTTTCCACACGTACATGCACTCCCCTGTTCAAGAAGTCATCTTCAAGCTGTCTTTCTTCCTCTGATGTGTTTGGAAGCTGAGTGGAGGCACTGCCTAATCCTCCAGTAGCAGTAGTCCCGGTAAATATCTCCCCCAGAGTGTGATAGTGCTTACAACCTTCCTTTTTGAATAGCTTGTAATCCGACCGGTTAATCTACATTACAAAAGAAGTCACATTAGAAAATATCACAATCGAAAATCTCAAAAAATGATGAAAGAAAATATGCTTTCATTCATAAATATACCGTATAAAAGTGTTGCCAAACTTCCTCTGCAGCGTTAACTTTGTTGGTATTTGGATCCCATGTAACCCCAGTATGCGCTAACAGTTCGGAGAACATACGGTGAATCTTACGTAAACGGTTCCACTTTCCCTTTAGTCTGTCTATCCCGTAATCCACTTTGGTTGAAGCAACCATTGTTTCATTGATTCTGCCCCATTCATCTCTCGTGAACGTAGAACATTGCAATGCGTTTGATTTCACTCTCTCGTAAAGAATTTCGATAAACGCAAGTTCATTCTCATCCGACCAAAACATTGGTTCCTTATTCCTAACTCTGTGCCCACCCATGTTCTATATTCAACATAAATAAAATTGTCACATACAAAATGATTAGTATTAGAACTCCACAATAAGAAAATTTCCTGAATGCTAGACTTAATTTTTCCTTTTAGACTGATATTTAAAAAAAACGAGATATACATGTTACTTTAATAGTTGAACATAAACCTAGTAAGAAAAGTGTAATTGTACCTACCCAAGATATGTTCACATTAAAATTTTAGTAGATTTTAATAGAAATTTGTGATTGAATAATTGTGAAACATATAAAATACACAGTTAAAATTAATAATTTACTTTGACTATATTAAAAATCTAAATTTTAATTTCTATCAAACAACTCATTTTCATCCCTACCCCACCTCGCAAATAAGAGAAATAACTTCTAAAAATAAGTGAAAACCAATAACTTCTATATTCAGGGCATATAGGGGTATAGGTAGATTAGATTGGTGAGGTAATGCATCGGGCGAAAATAAGAACAACTATGTTCTAATTTAAACATACCCACAAAAGATTGAAGCGATCAAAAATAAATAATGACAATAACGGAGCAGAGAAGCGAAAATTTTCTTTCATACTCGCTACTTGAGGGGGATTAATTATATTTATTTTGGTAAACAAACTTAGAGAAGTACAGTCAAAAGTGTCCTTGATATATTCATTTACCATTAAGAAAGATGGTGCTTCCGCTCTAATATCAAATCCTATATTGCTCAAAACATAATCATTAATCGCTCAATCCATTGAGCTGACTTATGATTGACCCTTAAACTTTTCAGTTGATTCACCAATAACACTTTTATAAACAAGTAAAGATATAATCTCGTTACATTTAGACAGTGCATAGGATCATCATATAAACTTAGCTTACATTTTTTCGTGATATTGCATAAAATGTTGGTGTAAAATCGACTATTTAGTGTGGATGTCAATTTTTTGACATATCAAACTCCGATCGGAAGAGCTTAAATAATTGATTTATGAAATCAGAAATTATACTAATGGAATCAATAAAATGCTTGAAAATATGATTAAGATTGCTTATAATCAAGATTAAATCCAAGTATGTTCACATTAAATCCTAGAATATTTGCCTACAAAATGCAACACAGAGTAGCAGAGCATCTGAAGTTCATTTTACTAACATCAAGTGCCTAACAAAAATATATAACCACAACCCACATACCCACCATCACAACCACAACCAACACACCCACTGGTCCAGCACCACCTCCAGCCCAACATCGGCCTCCAGCTGCACCTCCAACACTGCCCAACCTCGCCCTCCAGCACCATCTCCACCTCTGCACAACCTTGCCCTCTAGCACCACCTCCACCTCTGCCCAACCTCCAACCCAACCTCCAGCTGCACCTCCACCTCTGCCAACCTGGAGCTGCACCTCCACCTCTGCCCAACCTGCAGCTGCACCACCTCCAGCCCAACCTCGACCTCCACCTCCAGCCCAACCTCGACCTCCACCTCCAGCACCACCTGAATTTCCAGCGCCAGCTCCACATCGACCTCCAGCCCCAGCTCCACCAGCAGCTCCACCTCCAAGACCAAAGAATCGCCTAACCTCCAAAGACTGCAATCGCCCCCACCTCCAGCCCCAGCCTCGTTCCAGTGCCAGCTCCACCTCCACCACTAGCTCCACCTCCACCACCAGCAATCGCCCCCATCGAACAATTTCAGTGACTACAACATATTCCCCAACCCGACCACAATTTCGCACCAATCAAATAAAGAAACAAACGGCAAATCGGACCCTAAACCCTAAAAATTGAATACTCACTCATACCTACAGATTACTACAAGCAAAGAAACAAAAACCTTGAGTTCGATGTGCGAAATCTGGATTCCAACTGAAACCCGTCGCTGCAGCGTGCGATTAGGCGTGACCGGAACGAAGATCTTCAAAAAAAGTGTCGATCCTGTGTAGCACCGCCACTGCCGTTTACCTTGCCTTCGATGTGGTTGTCTTCTTGCTGCTGGTGTTGGATTTACAGAGGGAGTTGAGAGGGAGTTGAGTGGGAGTTGAGAGAGTTGAGTTGTGAGAGAGGGCACAGCTACAGTGACTATTTGGGCGTTTCGCGTGTTTTTGATTTTGTACCTTGTTTTTCCAAAAATTTTACAAAACGATGTTTAAATGTGAATTATATATGTAACCAAGTCGGCTCAATAGTAAAGTAGGAGGTAAAAGCAATACTTATAATTAAGAGAGAAACCAAGCTATAATTCTTTTCTTTTAGCAATAAATGTGAACCCAGTAATAATTCAAACTAATAAAAATAATCAAATGAATGAAAAAACCATAACAATGATTAAAGAAAAAATCCAATTCCAATCTAAAATGAAAATAAATCTAAAGAATACAATTTGAAATTCAAAAATCAAACAACAACATTTTAATTCAAGAGAAAAAATAACCAACAGAACCTTAAAGATCATATCTTTTTAGCAAATAAGAGAAGTAGTTTACATAATTACAAGGACCAAGAATTAAAGGAATCAAATTTAGGGATAGAAAATTCCAAAGCAGAAGTTAGGATCCTTAGAAGATTACTTGTCAAAACCACCCCACCATCCAGTTTAATCTATTGCGAAAACTCAAGCAACAAGGAATTGTTCAAGTACATGTACACCAACAAATAAAAAGCCAAAAGAAAAGAAAAATAACACAACGAATATACGTTCAAGAAAATTATATAGATCTCTGCAACAAAAAAACAACAATATAATGCAAAATATAATTACACCAAGAGAATATTAAACCTCAAACCATGAATCATCATACCTGCTTGTTGCCAGTAGAAAATGGACATGAGAAAGATCCCAAGAGATGAGATTCTAGTGGTACAAATGGATCAAATAACAATTAAAATAATATAAAAAATTTACAAACTCCTCTTTCACAAAAATAAATCTAGATCGAAACACACTATATTGACAAGAACAAAAGGCTATCTGACAAAAAAAAAAAAAAAAGAAACAAAATATTGAACACAAATTTGAGAATTTTAAACACTGTACATTGTAGTATTTACCATTCCGTAAGACAAAGAAGGTACAGTTGACAGTATGAGACTGGGAACTTTGGAAAACCAATGATTCATGTGGAAGGCGTGTTCGAAAAAGTGTTAAAATGAAAGTAAACATAACAAACTCACTTATTGCGACAACGTTTTGTGTGTAGCAAAAAATCTTGTCGCGAAATCATAGTTTTGTTGTAGTGCAAGTTGAGGTCATTGTATCTTGGGAGACGAGTGCCAAAAGACCATCGCACCAGTGCGGGGTATTACCGTCTTAAGAAGAAAGAGTCGAACTCTTGTCTTGGACATTATCATTTTATCTCGTTCATTTTTGCAAGTTGGTATTCTGCCCAACTGTTTATTCATAAATTATTGCATGGTAATATCATTATTTGTCAACAATCTTAATACGTTAATGTTAAGTAATACTACATATGTTGTATCCCCTAATAGTGCTTACGGGTAGAAATAGGAAAAATTCACGGGAGTATATTTTAAGAGATGGAAACAGAAAATGTTATTTTATCTCACAACTCTGAATTTGGCAAAATTCTTGAGTAAAGATGCTCCAATTGTTGAAGAGGAGGAAACAGATTCCTAAAAAAAAAAAGCAGCATTCGATGTATGGAGTCATAGTGACTTCTTGTGCAGGAACTACATCCTCATTTGCCTTGACAACACACTATACATCGTATACAATTCGATCAAGACAGCGAAATTACTATGGAATAATTGGGAAATAAGTACAAAAAGGAAGATTCCGAATTAAAGAAATTCATTGTAGGCAAATTCCTGTCACCAAAATAAAGATACACTAGTAATCAATCCAATTTTAAGGAACGTTATCACAAACCTCAAACACGTGTAATGTGCGTGCATGTGTAATGTAGCAGACCAACTTTCTAACTTATTCCATTTTCTCGTTGAATGATGCTATATGTACAAAGTGGGATCATCCTCATATTATGTGGCAAGTGATGTGATGTGAAATGATAAGCTCAATTAAATTTGTGGATATGAGTGGTTTTTAGGATATGTGGGGATTGGGAGCTGTCAAATGTTGAGAGAATGGAGATAGGTTATATAGCCCGGCAGCCTTTGAGTTCTTTTTTTATTTCGTGTTTAGGAAAGGTTCAAATTATATATAGATAGAAATAAGTTGTGCATAAGTGGGCAATACTTGTTGGTGTTGGGAAAAATGTTACCGTCACAATGATCTTTCATGTTGGATCATCAAGAATATGTAAACCGAAGCGGAAGTGTACATGAATCAGACATGGTTAATGCAATAATTTAGTCATGCGATTTTAGTTTTCCAGATCAACATGTAGTTCTTTATTTTTCTCTGATGATGAGAGTCAGAACAGAATGAACAATTCATGTATGATCCGGAGACCATAACCGTATATATACACTAACGGCATGTCAACTTAATTCGGCCCATCATGAAATTAGGAACGGGTCTGGTCTTTACACATAAATGTGTTAGCCCAAGAATAACTAACCAAGAGGGGGGTGAATTGGTTTTTGAAACTTTTTCGAAAAATTAATCTAAATTCAACCAAGTAAAGACTAAATAGAATAATTTAAATAATAAGCACAAATATAAAAGCAATAAGTAAAAGGGATAGAAGTGCAAATGATATGTTATGGAGGTTCGATCCAATGCAATGATATACGTCCCCCGTTACCAAGCTCTCCGTCACGATCAAGGCCAATTTTACTAAAATGGTAACTTAAAACAAGGAGTACCGATCCTTTACAATGTTGAGCTTTACAGGACCTCAACACGACCCACACTATTGAGCTTTACGGGACCTCAATATGACCCACACTATTGAGCTTTACGGGACCTCAATATGACCCACACAGTGACTTATAACAAGGTACACCAATCCTTATGCAATGTTGATTTTTAAGGGACTTCAACTCGACCCACAATTCAAAATGAATTTTACAATTGAAATCTTCTCTTCTTAATGAATAATAAATTTAAAGTTGAGAACAAGAGAAGAAGGCAAACACTTCAATAGATAGCAAATGATAACGCTCGAGTGTTATGTTGGAAAACTTTGATGAATGAATGATAATGAAATAGTTTGGCTCAATATATCAAAGTTTTCAGCCAATTAATCTCTCTTAACAAATAATAACAAGTTAAGTATAAAGAGAGATTTATACTTCAATAAGTGTTGGCAAAGAAAACCTTTATCAAGATAGAAAATAGATGAGTTCCAAAGTTTTCTTGCAAAGTTGATTTCTTGATGAAATAGATAAATCAAGTTTTGGATCAATCAAGAAATTCTTGTAATAGATGAAGTGAAAGATAAATCAATGTAAGCTCAATAGATTTTCAACAAAAAACTCTCTAATAAGTGTTGAAATTGAATGGAAGAGAGTTGGGTATTTATAGATGAAAATCTGTCAAAACTCTGCCGTATCGGACGACCCGTACCGGACGTCCGGTAAAATATCGGACGGTCAGATAGCCGTTATTTTTTTTCAGGAAATTGGACTGTTTAAAATATGACCGTCGGCCAAAAATCTGCCTTACCAGAGGTCCGGTATAGCGTACCGGACGTCCGGTACTACAGTCTTATGCCGGACAGCTTTCAGTATTTTGATCATATCTTTCTCTCCCAATATTCGATTAAGGTGATTCAAAATGGGTTGGAAAGCTAACTCAAAGAAATACAACTTTGCTTCAGAAATCATCTTCAAATTAGATCATCTTCCATGTCAAAAATCTGTCCTAATATGAGATTGAAAATCGGAGTATAACTTTTTGATTGAAAGTTGAAGTGTGATCTTTTAAGGGACGTTTGAAAATGATTTTTCAAGGTTTTTGATATATTACAAATGTTCATTTTTCAAAATCATTTTCATGTCAAAACAATTTATGCAAATGATGAATTTATGAGAAATATTTGAACTTTATGTACTTGCTAAATATTGACGAGTTATACCTTTACATATAAAAATGAGGTTCGATAAATAACTCTATCTTCAATGTTCTTGATCTCTTCGAGCCTCTCTTTGACTTGTATCTTGATTTGCAATTATGTTAAGTTCCAATTTGATTGTCGTATGAAAATCACTATTGTCTCGAATGATTTGTTTTGAATGCTCGTTTAACCTTCACTTGTACTTCATTTGAGTGTGAATAATAATCTTTATAATTTTGAAGGCTTAAACACTCAATTCAATTTGTTAGTAAACAAGATGGACTTGTTTGTTATAATCAAAACATTAAGGTCATGATCAACCATATGTCAACAATTTCCCCCTTTTTGATTATGACAAACAAGATAATTTGCAATATAGATAGTGAACAAATTGATATAAAGTTTAAGCATAAGTTCCTCCTATCACCATGCATATATCAAGTTTGAGCATGAATTTCCTTGTTTACAATTAGCAAGCATAATTATCCACATCTTTTCCCCCTTTTGACATAAGCAAAAATGTAGCACATAGAGGAGCAAGGGTATGGTATTTAGGATCACAGTTTTTCAAATCAACTATAGGCACATGTATTTCAATTGAATTCTCCCTTTCGTTTATACATGTATTCCCCCTTTCAATAATCAAATTAAGCATATATCACAAGTTTAAATTGCTCTTTTGATATTCCCCCTTTCAAACATAATCATTTAATTGATTTTCCTTCCTTTGGCATAGGTTAAAGGAATAGCATTTAAGATCAATCATAACATGCATTTCCATATTAGAATTCATAATCATATTTCATAACATCATTCATGGAAATAATGGAATTGATCAAGTTATATTTCGTAATTCAATTCATAATTCATAGAAATATTTCACAATTCAAATTGATTTGATCATGCATTTTTAAACAAATTTAGCCATATAAGCCTACATATTTGACCAAAATCCATACAATCTTCCACTTGGACTATATGTGTTACCTTATAATTGTGCTTTAAACATAACATTATGAGTACTCAAAATTTTGCTATCATTATCGAACGTATCCCAAACAATCCGCTCCATCAATCATATCCACATAGGATCAAAACGGCTTTCGCTACTTTTATCGTAACTAAACCCATCAATTGTCACATATATCGACATAACTATATGACATGGATCAAACATAGATGTGTAGCATGGAAATTATATGTGATGTGATCTTAACATGCCTATTACCAACTGGTTTACCTTAATACCTTAGTGAGATCATTTTCAAACAAGTTCAAAAATAATAAACCAAAAACTTTATAATAAAAAATAACTTTAATCATAAATCATATCCGAAATGACAGTACATGTGTCTAATATGAAAAACACAGAAATACAAACTCCCACTGAAACTAGATATCCTCAAGAGACATTACACCCATATGAGCAGTGTGGTCATGAAAGACCTTGGGTATCAATCCCTTAGTAAGCGGATCCGCAACCCTGGAGTTTGTCCTGATATGCTCTATTGACATCTGTCCACTCTAAACTCTTTCTTTAAGAGACAAGAACTTGATCTCTATATTTTTTGATTTCGTTGAGCTCCTGTTGTTATTGGAATACAGCATTGCTGATTTATTGTCACAAAATAACTTGAGTGGTCTTTCTACACTGTCCATAATGTATAGCCCAGTGACAAAATTTCACAGCTATATTCCATGATTTAATGCTTTATAACATGCTATAAACTCCGCTGCCATGATGGAAATAGCTATGAGTGTTTGCTTAGCACTATTCCAGGAAATATCACCTCTAGCAAGCAGGTAGATACAACCTGAAGTAGATCTCCCACTATCTTAGCATCCTCGGAAAATCAAAATCAGAATAATCGATGATCTCCAACTGATCCGATCTCCTATATGTGAGCATGTAGTTTTTTATTCTCTATAAATACCACATGACCCATTTGGCTGTTTTTCAATGATCCATTATCGGTTTACATAAATATTTTCCTAGCGTCCCAACAATGTACGCTATATCCGAACGCGTACAAACCTGAGCATACATCAGACTCTCTACAACTGAAGAATAAGGAATCTTTTGCATTTCTTTAATTTTCAAATCATTTTTGGGGCATTAACTTAAACTGAACTCATCTCCTTTAGCCACAGGGGTGTTACCTGATTTACAATCTTGTATGCCATATCTTTTAAGTACCTTTTTGCTATAGATCTTTTGTGATAATTCAAGCATACCCCGAGAACGAACCTGATGTATCTGAATTCCTAATACAAAAGAGGAGTCACAGAGATCTTTCATCTCAAAATTCCTTACTAGAAATCTCTTAGTTTCGTACAATAAGCCTATATCGGTGTAGCAAGCAATATGTCATCAACATATAAAATCAGAAAAATATACTTGCTCCCACTGAACTTGTGGTATATAGAATCATCGACCAAATTTATCTCAAAACCATATGAGATGATCAGTTGATGAAACTTGTAATACCATTGACGAGAGGCCTATTTGAGTCCATAGATGAATTTGTTTAGTTTGCAAACCATTAAATTTACATCATCTGATACAAAAGTTTCTAGTTGCACCATATAAATTGTTTCATCAATGTCATAATTGAGAAACCCTGTATTAACATCCATCTGATGTAACTCAAGATTGAAATGCGCTACCAATGCCTTATAATCCTAAAACAGTATTTCGAAGAAATCGAAGAAAAAATCTCTTTATAATTGATTCCTTCTTTCTGTGTAAAGCCCTTTGCGACGACGAGCTTTATACCTCTCTACATTACCCGTCAAATCCCTCATGGTCTTAAATATTCATTTGCAACCCACCTTCAGGCAATGGAACGAGGTCACACACATCGTTGTCCTTCATAGACTTTATTTCTTCATTCATAGCATCAAGCCACTTTTGAGGGTTAGAACTTTCTATAGCTTGACGGAAGTTGATTGGATTACCTTCCACCACTCCAATGTCAACTTCATGTTTTTGGAGAAATACGATGTAATCATCCGAAAACATACTTCTTCTCTCTCTAGTGAATCTTCTTAACGACATTGGTTCTTGAGGCTATAGAGTTTGTTCTTCTGGAACAAGTTGTTGAACTTCAGAAGAAGATACAACAACATTGTCTTGATTTGGAGTTGGTTCTTGAACAATGTCAGGGATAGAAACCTGATCCTTATCATTATCAATGGCAATTTGAGAAATTTCAACGTATTCCTGCTTAAAGACAAAATCTGTAACCCTTTGTCCCTCCGCAAACTCAACATCCTCAAAGAACCGTGCATTTCTTATCTCAAAAATTATCTTAATTGTGGGATCATAAAACTTGTAACCCCTGGACCTTTCAAAATATCCAATTAAATAGAAACTGATAGTCCATGGGTCCAGTTTCTTTTCATTTGGTCTATAAGGCCTCACCTCAGTTGGACATCTCTAAAATATGTACATGCTTCAAACTAGGCATCTTGCCTATCCAAATCTCATAAAGGCTTTTATCAGTGGCCCTAGTTGAAACTATGTTGAGTATATATGCTGCGATCTTTAATGCTTCACCCATAGTGATTCTGACAAAGTAGAATGAGTAATCATACTCCGTTAGACACACGTCTCTCAGTTCTCCTCTTGGAGATATGACATAATCTCTTGTGCCATAACGATACAAAATTCTCGTCGGTTAATTTTAACTTTACACCTCAGTACTTACATGCAAGGATTCATTAAAAGAAGAAATTGTATCAATTAAATAAAGATTATCGAAACTTGATAAAAAAACTGAAAAAAATCAATTATGAATCATGAAACAAAATAAATTTTTCATTCCCGAATGAACAAGAATAACCAGATTTATACAAAATAGAAATAGAAATAGAAATCAAATTTCGTCTAAAAGATGGTACAATAAATGTTTTGTTAGGATCAAAATAAAATTCAGTCTTTAACAATAATCTAAATCTTCCTATTGTCTCTACTTTCACCGTCTTGCCGTCGCTAATATAGATGCATCTTTCATCATCACTTGGTTTTCGACAACTCAGTCAACCCTACATAGACACACTGATATGAGTTGCAATAGAATCTATCCACCATGAGTGTCTAGGTACCGAAGTCAAATTAACCTCAGAACAAACCAAATGAAGAAGAATATCTTTCTTGGCACGCCATGCATGATAGTTGGTACAATTCTTCTTTTTATGACCAGCAGCTCCACAGAAGAAACATGCAACGCTCAGTTTGCTTTCTATGTTGTTTCTTTTGTGATGTTGTACACGCAGCTTTCTTATTTTTTTTTTCTTGTTCCTTTTGTCCTTGGATGTGGTGGCTAAATGAGTACTTTCTGTCTTGTCATACTTCAATCTTTTTTCTTCTTGGACACAGTGTGAGATGAGCTCATTAAAGGACCATGAGTCCTTTTGACAATTGTAGCTCACCTGGAATTGATTGAAGTGTGCCGGAATGGATATCAGAACCAAGTGCACCGACAAGTCTTTAGATAAATTCAACTTGAATGCCTTTAGTTTTGAAGTAATGTGAGACATTTCCATAATGTACTCACCGCATTGAGATAAGGTTTGCCAAAAGTGTACTAATTTCAGCCTTTTCATTATTGGCAAACCTCTTCTTAAGGTTCTTAAGGAAACCCTTAACCTAGTCACCTTATCGGACATAGTGTCCTGAAATACTTTTGGAATAGCACGTTTTATGACCATCAAGATTATATGGTTAGATTGTTCCCACTTTTCATCTCTCTCTTATTATCAGAGGTACTCTTATCAGTAAGTACAGCTGGTTGATTGACTCGTAAAATAAGGTCTAGATTCATGACTCTGAGAATAATCATCACGTTTTTTTGTCATGTCTTAAAGTTGGTGCCATTAAGCACTGGAATTGAATTGATGCTAGTAGGGATATTAGCAGTATAACCTAAAACTGAATTAGAAAACAATTCATTGGAAGATCTCACAATTCTTAATATGCAAATAATAATTTCTTAAAGAATAATGCGGTAATTGTAGCACACATTTAGAGTGTCATTCCACAAGGAGATAGAAAATTCAACAAATTAGGATTTTTCGTGAATTGTTTGAAAATGATTTGTTTTTCGAAATAAAATTTAAATATCAATGGATCAAGTAATGAAATTAAAATCAATGAGTTAAAACAGTGAAGCGTCGAAATTTCCCAATTACATCGAAAAATTCAACGTCAATTATTCATTTTTTATAACTCAATTAGAGGCTTTCATCTCATCACTCTAATATGAAGATCTATCGTTAAAAACCAATTTAATTCAAATGTAACCCTAGAGTCTAGATTTTCTCTAACAATTTCTCACAATTATTTATTGAAATTAGATTATAAATAGACCACATATATCAAACATAAGGCAGTAAATAATCACATCAATAAAATAAATGAAATTGAAGTTCAACAAGTATTTCGATCGTTTGATAAAAAAAGCATGACTAATGTCTATGAAAAATCTAATAAGAGTTAAACCAATTTCAAAATAAATTTATGAAGAAAAATCTAAACCAGAATTGTTTAACAAGAAAAATAAAGAATTACATAAATAAAAGACGTGAAATCACCAAATCCAATTAGTTCTTCCCTTGTTTCACCAAATTGTTTAGTTCTTCATGGAGTTTTTGAGCAAAAAGATGGGAGAAAAGTGTATGGAGGCGTTCCCAATATGTATTATACTGTTAAGTATTTGTAGGAGTCAAAAATTGGATGAAAATCAAGTCCAAATTGATTTCCAAAAGAGTTCCAATCGAATAAGGAAAGTTGCCTTCGTGCGCAGATTTTTGGTCTCTGGACAGCAACATTATTTTGGTCATAACATTCTCTTCCAATATCCGATTTAGGAGATTCAATGTGAGTTGAAAAGATAACTCAAAGGGCTATAACTTTGATGTAGATTTCTTCCAATTAGGTCGTTTACTATACCACAAATGGGTCTCAGTATTCGGCTAAAAATTTGGAATATATCTTGTTTGGAAATTGATTTTGATAATATTTTGATCATATTCCATTCATTTTTGAGTTCCATTTATATCCAATTGTCTCCTAGAAATCTTCAAATTATCTTCTTGTGGTCGGAATCAACAATTGAGTATTTGCAATTTGGTCCTCAAACTTTAGATTTTGCCAGTTTTTGCTATTTTTGCATTCTTTTCTCCATTTTTTCATTCAAAGCCTATTGTTTTCAACCAGTTCGCTTCCAACTCTTTCAAATCCCCATTTAGCCTTTCGAACTAACTTTGGATATTTGCAATTTAGTCCATAAACTTTCATTTTCTTTCATTTTGGTCCCCTTTTTCCTGTTTTCTTCCCAATTCCGCTACATTCATCATGTTGTCATGCAAAACATAAATTGCATAGAATTAAATCATATTTCAATATATTAACCAACAATTTTCTATGTTTAGACAGTAAAATAAGTATGTAAAACGCACTTATCAGGTACTCTGGTGTAGTGATCAAACACTGGCAATAAAGAAATGTTGCTTCAATTAATTCACTTTCAAATATTATACCTCTCAAAAGAGTCATTTGTACCAAAATTTGAAAAAAGAAAACCATCGAATTTACATATTTGATTTGTATTGAAACTTTAGGGGCTTAACAGTTAATAATTCAGAACTTAAGAGATCAAAAATTAATTATTCAAAACTTTAGGGGTCCAAAAATTAATTATTTAAAACTTTAGGGGTCAATTATTAATTATTCGAAACTTTAGGGGTCAATAATTAATTATTCTAAACTTTAAGGTTCAATTTAAACAAATTATAAACTTTTAGGGGCTTAATTACAAAATTCCGAACTTTAATGGTCCATTTAGGATGAATTTTAACTTTAAGAGGCTGAATCTTAAAGCTTAAAACTTAAGGGGCTGGAATATTAAAAATGCATTTTGAAAATTACAACCCTAACCCTAATTTAAAAATTACAAACAAGGGCCTGAAATAACCTAATTTTCTTCGCAAACCCCCGCCCCCAAAAAAACCACTAAACTGTAAACCCTTCAAAAAATTGAAGGAGGGAGCGCGCCCTCCCAAAAGCTGAAACAGCTGCGGCGAACAAGCACGCTCTACAGCGGCGCCTGTGGTCGCGTTCTGCTTGATGCGGTGCGTCGTGCCGTACGCAAAGACTGGCAAGCGATGTCGCCGATTACAGGAAAAGAAGGTTTTTTTTTTAACTGAGTTTCTGGAAAACTGACTGAATAGTTTATAAATTTAACAAAACTAATACCAGAATCGCTACATTTGAAAACAATAAAATGTCAAGAATCAAATTAAAATTTCAATTCTCAATGATTCAACATGAATAGGCACTGATACCACTTGTTGGGAAAACTGTTACCATCACAATGATTTTTCATGTTAGATCATCAAGAATATGTAAATCGAAACGGAAGCGTACCTGAATCAGACATGGTTAATGCAATGATTTAGTCCTGCGGTTTTAGTCTTCCAAATCAATATGTAGTTTTTTATTTCTCTCTAATGATGAGAGTTAGAACAGAATCAACAATTCACATATGATTTGGGGACCATAACCGTATATATATACTAATGACATGTTAACCTACTTCGGCCAATCATGAAATTAGGAATGGACATGGTCTCTACACATAAAGACTCAAACTTTAATTAGATGCTTCAAAACCCATAATATCGAAACCTTATTAGATCACTTTAAAGGAGCTTAACTAAAATTAATAGCTTTTAATTTAATACACAATATTTCACGTATAAACTCACATGTTCGATTAAAATCCTTATAGTTGGTCCCTCGAAAGTGAATAAAAAGTGATTTGAATGTATATAAACATTTTATAAATATAAGTTAATGCTAGTTCAGCTTGGATCCCAAAAAAGCAATTGAGCCAATCTATTTATTTAATGACCAGCGCATAAGCCCAAACCACATACTTAGAGCATCTCTAATAAACTCTCTATTTTTAAAGAACATATTCTAACATTTGGAGAGCATCTATAAATTTAGAGAGTTAAAATTTTGAAGTACTCCAACAAGCTCTTTCTATTTAACACTTAATTTTACTACTCCAAAAAAATATTTATTATTTTTGTTTATCTTTTATTTTAACTAGTTTTTCTTTAGATTATTTTATTATTTTCCTACATTGAAAATTGAAACACTTTGAATACATTTACTTATAGAGAGTGAGTTTGGCTCTCTAAATTTGGAGAGTTAAACCCACTTTCTAAATTAAAATGTTAATTTAAAAAATCTCTTGGAGTATGATTTTTAAATTCTGACTCTTTAAAATAGAGAGCATTTCATATTTAAAGAGTCTCTTGGAGATCCTCTAATTAAGTTAAACCAATTCACCAAACATGCCCTCTTAGTCGCTCGAATCACAGTCAGACGCAGAATTCTGGGGGTATAAAGAGAAGCAAGAACGGAAATATGGGATGATGAGTAAACATCATAATATAGTGGTAGGTTTTAATGTGACATTGGCCAATGGGAATATTGAGAAAAAATGGAGCAACTTTCGGTTTGATTTTTACCTTCTGGCTATTTGAATTAATATTTTTTACCTCTTCGGCTATTTATTATGTTCTTTTGATGATTTTATCTTGGTCTCCTCTGCAAATTTGACGTGTTGTCCAATATCAACTTGGCTTAAATATTCCACATAATGTAGAGAAACATTAATTTCAAATGGGATTTAAGAACTTATAGAATAATATACAATTTTTACTTGTATAAAATTTTCTAACGAATGCTATGGCAGTGCCCATATTGGTGCAACGTATGCAATTTTAGTTATGGTTGTAGAAAAAAAATATGTTTTTCTTATTTCTGTAATTCTTAAGAGTTACTTCATAAATGGAGTTTATTGTTATATGTGGATGCTTATCGTGTTATGAAGTGAACTAATTTCAATTCACATTGTCTTAATCTATAATGGTGCCTTTTGATATTCTTTAATTTTATGGTCAATTTGGTTTCAAGAACTCTATTGAATATAGTAAAAATTGAGAGCTGAATATTGCTGGAAGAAAAGCTTTCTTATAATATCATTCACGGTGGTATATATATAGCTTATGACTCATGATTTGTTACAACAAAATAGAGAAGATTATAGTACATAACCCTACTAGAATGTGACAAGTGTCTAACTAATTATATTCCAATCTCCATAAATTCAGGAAAGTAATTCTAGTACTAAATGTATTGTTATGTTTGTGGTCCAATCCTAACACCCCCTCTCAAGGTATGGCGTCTTTCAAAGACTCAAAGCTTGTCTCTGAGAAATGCAAACTTGGAATGTCCAAGTGGTTTTGTCAACAAGTCGGCTATCTGATCAAAGGATGGAACATATGGGATTTCCAATTCCTTCTTTAGTACCTTATCTCTTACAAAGTGAACATCTAACTCAATGTGTTTTGTCTTTGCATGATACGCGGGATCGGATGCTAGTGTTCCTGCACTCAAGTTGTCACACCATATCTTGGGAGTTAATTCCAGTGCCACTCCAACTTCTTTGAACAAAGATATTATCCATGTAATCTCTGAAGCACAATGAGCCAAGGACCTATATTCAGCTTTTGTACTTGATCTTGCAACAACATGTTGCTTCTTGGAGCACCATGACACCAAACTGTCACCAAGATACACACAACAACCAGCAGTGGAACGTCTGTCATCTGGGCATGACACCCAATCAGCATCAGCAAAAGCAACTATGTTCAAGTCTTCACTTTTCTGGATAAACAAACCATAGTTTTGTAAACCTTGCAAGTATCTGAAAACCCGTTTAAGCACCTTCCAATGTGCATACGTGGGAGCTTGGAGAAATTGTCTTAGCTTGTTCACAGAGAAGACAATATCTTAGCTATTGAAGTGCACCTACTGCACTTCTATAGAGTGTTGGATCATTCATGTCTTTACCTTCATTTTTTGAAATTTGCTTATCTACTGCCCTAGGGGTTATACTTGGCTTCAGATTTTCATAGTTGAGCCTCTTGAGCAAATCAGTTAGGTACTTTTTCTAAGTGAGGTATAAACTAGTTATGTCTCTGTGTACTTCAATTCCTAAAAACTGACCGAGTCCTCCCATATCCTTGAGAGCAAAACATTCATTTAATTTGTCAATGAAGAACTGTAGTTGCTGTCTGTTACTGCCTATAACTATGATGTTATCTACATAAACTAATGCAAATAGAACCTGATCTTTATCCACCAGAAAGTACAGAGAATTGTCAGCCTTGGATTTCTTGAACTTCCACTGCAAAAAGTATCCTTCAGCTTATCATACCATGTCCTTGGATCTTTCCTTAACCCATACAATGCCTTTTCACGTTTCCAGACAAAATGTGGAGTCCTTTACTGTACAAAACCTTGAGGTTGTTCCATGTAAACTGTCTATTCCAAACTTCCATTCAAAATTGTAAGTATGATTTTCAAAGTTGAAGATTTAATCACAGGACTAAAAGTTTCTCTGAAGTCTATTCCAAGTGTATGTAGAAATCCCTTAGCAACTAGCCTTGCCTTGTACCTTTGCATCATTCTTTCTCCATTACATTTTAGCTTAAATACCCATTTACTGGCAATCACCTTCCTTCCATGCTCTAGGGGCACTAGCTTCCATGTTTTACTTTTCATTAGGGCATCATATTCCTCTTGCATTACCTTTCTCCAATTGGTGCTTGATAGAGCCTCATCTACACTTTGTGGTTCACACTCAATCAGTTCTCCTGACTTCTGACTAACATATACTTTAGGTTTGAAGATCCTTGCCTTACTCCTTGTAACCATATGATGACCAGTATGTATATCATTATCATTACCAACATGTTCATCACTGTTAGTTACTGCTGCACTAATTCTGTCAGGTTCACTGAACACATTTTCATCTGATATTGCTTGACCAGGTTCAGGATTTCCCTAATTCACATCATCCTCATGATTTAGGTTCCGGCTGAAGCAACCTATAGCAGGGGCTATACTTGGTTGAACTATATCAACTGCAGTCTGAGAGGAAGATTTATGTCTTAACTCTTTTCAAATGGAAGATGATACAGACTATTTATGGTGACATGGGGCTGTATGTGTTTGTTAGTAAAACCAAATTTAAATGGGAATTCTTTCTCATTAAACACTACATGTCTTGAGGTATAGATTCTACCTGTTGAGCTTAGGCATTTATATCCTTTATGTAAGACACTATAGCCAAGAAAGACACACCTTTGTAGGGCTGGACATGGTCCGGTTCTGAAGAGAACCGAATTGAACTGAACTAAAATTTTCGGGTATTTAATAAATGGAACCATCGGGTCCAAATATAATTTTGGAACCGTTCGAGTTCGGTTCCGTTCCCTTCGGTTTGGTTCCGTACTATAATTAAATTTTTAACAGATTTTTAATGTTCAACAATCGATGGTCGTGGTTGGAGGTCGCGGCTTCGATGGGCATTGGAGAGGGGAAGTCGGACTCGGCAGTCGGCGATTTCGATTAGGGCATGTAGATGTAAGTTTTCAATTTATGAAATGATTTGAGGTTATTAACTCAGCGGTTACCGAATGAAAGTGTGAAATTGGAAAAAGAATGATAAAAATTTAAAAAGACCTAAATCTTGGGCTAAGAATGAAATTAATAAGAGGACCAAAAAATTAAATCAAAAAATTGAATTTAGAAATTAGGTTGGGTTGGGCTAGCTAGACATGAACTTGGCCTGAGAGTTAGAACATTAATCACTAAATCAGTTAATTTGCTAATTTGTTTAGAAAAAATTTTAAAAATTTAATTAATTCAATATAAAAAATTAAAATAATTATTTAAATTCGGTTCTTATTCTGTTCTTCAGTTCTAGGTCTAGAACCAAGAACCGAACCAAACCCATCGATTCTTAATTCAGATACTCGTTCGGGTATTTAACTTATGAAGAACCGCTCGATTTGGTTCAGTTCGGTTCGGTTCGGTTCGGTTCGGGAGTTTTGTCCAGCCCTACACCTTTGTGAGTGAAAATCAAACTTGTGTTTTTGATATGATCTAAGACAGGGATAGCAGGCATAGCCAAAGGTTCTTAGTGTTTTATAGTCAAAATCCTTCTTGTAGAGAATCTGTAATGGTGATTTTTGCTGAAGTGCTGGAGTAGGTAACCTATTAATTAGATAAATGGTTATTGTGAAGGCTTTCCACCAGTAATGAAGTGGTAGATAGGCTTGAGCTAATAATGTAAGTCCAATTTCAGTGATATGTCTATGTTTTCTCTTTGCCCTGCTGTTTTGTGCTGATGTATGTGGACATGAATGCTTGATTTTGAAGTAATTTGATTAAAATTTCTATACTCACCCCCCAGTCTGATTGTAGGACTTTTATCTTCCTTTCAAGCTTAGTTTCTACCATTTGTTTAAATTGAACAAAGATGCCTAAGGCTTCTGATTTTTGTTTCATAGGGTAGATCCAAGAGTACCTGCTATAGTTATCCACAAATAAGATATAGTACCTAAAGCCTGAGGTAGAAATCTTAGGTGCAGGTCCCCACACATCACTGTATACCAGGTTTAGGGGATTAAAAGCATGTGAAATGGAGTTGGCCAAAGGTAAAGCATGTGATTTTCCCAGTTGACAGGTTTCACAAAACTGTAGGATTTCATTAACTTTGATAGATTTATTACATGACTTCAAGACTTGACTCAATACATGATATGATGGATGACCTAGTTTCCTATGCCATTCATCTAACTGTGACATCTTAACACTTTTGGCTGACTCACTACAGCTTTCATCAACTGAGAAGACTGCAATGTTGGAATTATTTTTGTGGCTTGACTCCTTGACTGCAGGTTTGGGTTTTGAACTAGGCAACTCTAGTTGATATAGTCCACCTCTAAGTGTCCCTCGCAGTAGTGTTTTCTTCGATTGCAGGTCCTTAACAACATAATGGTGAGGATAAAATTCCGTAAATACATTATTTTCAAGTGTCAGATGTGACACACTAACCAAATTCTTTTTTATGGCAAGCACATGCAACAATTTACTCAGTGTAAGAGATTTTGCACTCAATGTGGGAATATCAGTTGCACCAATATGAGCAATGTTCATACTATCTCCATTACCAACAAATAGCTTCTGCTTACCTCCATATTCCCAGGCAGTGAGCATATTACCTTTGTCAATAGTCACATGGTTGATAGCTCCAGAGTCTGCAAACCAACTAGTGTCTCCAATAGTGCTATGTGAGGCTATATAGGCTGTAGGAGGTGAGTTCTTAGTATGATTGCTTGAACTGCTTCCCATGAACCTGCCATCATATCTATTATAGCACCAGGTAGCTGAGTGGTTAGTAAGGCCACAAATTTGACATGGACCATAATTTTCAGCTATTGTTCCTGCTCTTCCTCTTCTAGTTCTACATCTGACATTCGAAAATCTCCCAGGTCTGTTAAATCTTCCACCTCTTAGTCGACTTCTTTGAGCTAAATTGATACAGGAATGGTTAATATTCACTGAGGCCACCTCATTCCTCACTTGATTGAGGTACTCAAGTCTGCTCTCAAATGTTATAAGTGCACATGAGAGCAAATGAAAAGAAATCTCATCTCTGCTGTTGATTTAAACCACGATTGGTGTATATTCTTCATCTAGCCCAGCAAGAACTTGTGTTACCAAGTCACCGTGATCGATTGTCTTTCCAGCAATTTGCAAATTATCTGCCAGCTGTTTGATATTTGTAAGGTACTGATCCATGGTCATGTATCCCTTCCTAGTTCTTTACAACTCACCAGTGAGAAATGTCACCCTTGATCTATTTCAATATGCCATAGCTTTCTTTAATTGTATTCCAAAGCTTGCTGGAATTGGTGCTTCCCATGACTCTCATGGCTATCTCAGGTGTCGTGGAAGAGTACAACATTCCATAAGCAACTGGTCAATCGAGATCCACTTTTTATCCTCAAGATTTTGAAACATCTCGACAGATCCTCCTTCTCATGTGGCAGTTTGAGTTGCTATGAATTCTAGGGGACATGGCTTCGTTCCTAGCAGATATTCCTCAAGATGATGGCCTCTAACTATTGGCATTATCATGTTTTGCCATAGCAAGAAGTTATCATTATCCAGCTCCACAGAGGGAGTATGTGTGAGGTCAATCCAAATAGAGAAACCTGATTCACCGCAGTTTGTGTGGAAGCTGTGGTATTTAGCACAGTAGAGATAGCTGGGTTTCCTACACCAGCGTTGGCCATTAGCTCTGATACCAAGTAAAAATTGAGAGCTGAATATTGCTGGAAGAAAAGCTTCTTATCATATCATTCACGATGGTATATATACAGCTTATGACTGATGATTTGTTACAACAAAATAGAGAAGAATATAGTACATCACCCTACTAGAATGTGACAAGTGTCTAACTGATTATATTCCAATCTCCATAAATTCAAGAAAGTAATTCTAGTACTAAATGTATTGTTATGCCTGTGGTTCAATCCTAACAAATATTTTCTTCTTCTACTGGTGAATGATGTATTGGTGTGGTTTTTCCACCGATGAATAGTTTTTGTACCAAATTTCTACTCATGAAGGACGTTTTTGCAATTAATAAGTTTGTTATTTGTCATAATTTCTTGAAATCAAATTATTTACACGTGAGAATTCATAATAAATTAGAGGATGATGTACTTACTAATTGTTCGATTGAAAATATATCGCAAGTGCATGTGTCGCGTTCAATTAATAAAGTGGACTTTTTGAGTCCGGATTGTCGATCCATCGAGGAATGTTACTTTAGATTACACGACTTTAATCAATTTAATTCTAACAATCAAATGAAACACACACAATTAAACATGAGATTTGAAAAGCAGTAAATAAACTAAAAATCTACAAAATAAGAAAAACACAAATACTAGAAAATTTCACAGGAAGAATGTGGTTGGGATTCGTGGTTTCGTTTAACCATCGCCTAATTAATTTCTCTATAAGTCAATTAACGAATTACTTAATTCCGATATTAGACCTGATCTTCTAATTTTAGTTAATTAACTCTCTCGAGTGAAATTAACCCTAATTGATTGGTTTAACATACTATATCTCTATGTCGATTACAACCAAATAATCGCATTCAATCATTGTGAAAATAACTCATTGGGTCACCTAGGGCTAATAGTATATCTCTATCCATTACACATTACACAAACCTAGGGTTTCTACTTTTTGGTCTAAAATGTACAATCTTCTCTCGAATGATGCACAAATCACTAAACACATTCATTCATTTGCCACATAAATGAAAATGCATGAAATACAATAATAAAAACACATGAGAAGAAGCAACTTAATAGCAAATAGAAAATATAGAAATTAATCAAGACTTGGTTAAACTAATTCCACAAATCCCATCACAGTTAATTAACCCATTTTATGGATTTGATAACAAATGAGTATATGCATAACATTCATTACAAAAATGGAACAATAAATGAGAAAAATCAAAGGTATAGATAAAACCTTATTTGAAGCTTGAAATTGATTTTCTCCCAAATTTTTGCCAAATCCTTAGTAGAAACTCTTTGTACTCTTTGATTTAATCTCCAAAATACTAAGCAAAAATGAAAAGAAAAAGAAGAGAAGAGAAAATGAAAGAAGAAAGAAGAAAGAAAGAAGAGAAAGAAAAGAAACAAAAAAGAAAAACCAACAAGAGAGAAAAACTCTAAAAAGTCTAGGGTTTGAGTCATGAGATTTGGTTATTAAATACTCCCAAAACTGAGCACAAACAAAAGTCCAAAATGCCCTCAAAATTTCTGATTTTCGACAATTTTCAACACACTAAAAATTCCAGAAGTAAAGTGTGCGGGTGCACACTTTTGGTGAAATCACAAATTGCACAGGAGGTCCTCATGATAATTTGCATAGTTAGTCCCTCAACTACGATGTTATACAATTTGGTCTTCGAATTTTGATTTTCATTTCAATATTGCCCTCCATAAATTGCATCCCATGTTCTCCAACTTTCGGTACTTGTGCAACTTGGTCCCCAACTTCACAATTGTTGTACACTTTTAGTCATTTTTCTCATTTTGTCTCGTTTTCTTTCATTTGGATGATTTTTACTTACAAAATCAATAATTACATAATTTTGAGTAGATAATCGCTTCTTTTTATCAATAATAACACTTATCACTAATAATGCGGCATTCTACATTGAATGATACATCACTTTATTCTATAAAAACTCATTTGAGAATAATTCATGCGTAATCTTATATTGTGTTTTAATTTTTTTTTCTTATTTTGTACCGTTGAGTTTATCTAAATTCAGCCCCCTAAAAGCAGTCTCTATATATGTCGAATTCTTCTACATGTACAGAATTTTTATACGTGTAGATTAACAAATTCATGAAATTCAAATCAAGGGACAGATACATGTGATAGGGTTCGGGGTGTAGGAATGGAAAATGTCATGTGCCATGTGCATTGACACAATTTTTTGTCCTTTAAATAAGGAAAACAACAAACACAGTAATAATAATTTTAGATTTGATTTCATTAAGACTAAGAGCATAAAAGTTAGAAAGATACACCACCACCACCACCACCACCACCAATAATAATTTTTGTCACAAAGCACTAGCACGTTCAAGATGGCAGTTCCAAAATTATAGATGATAGACACGAAAAATAGATCTCCAAATGAAGACAAACTAAGCCATTGTTTGAGCCACATTTTTTTTTTTCCATTCTCATTCTTCTACTAATTTTCAATTACATATTCTTCAATAAAATAATATTTACCATCACATTAATAACTTTTCCTTTTTTTTTCAACCACATATTTCCTATCACATAAAAAAATGTATTCTTGGGTTGATAATGTGCACCAAACAGGGGCTAAGATTTTTTAGAACAATTTCGCCGTATAAATTAACCGTTGTATCAATCCATTTAAGAGGAACTTTATCACAAATCTGTGGCACGTAAGATGCACTTGTACAAAAATATGTATTTATAGACACGGACAGAAAATAAATGTTTAAAAATTAATCTATTTGTACAATTGTTGTTGACAATATTGATGTTGTCAAAATTTGGACAATTGATTTAAAAAATAATTTTAAAGTTGATGAATCTGATATTGCTAATTGTGAATTGTCAATTAAGAAGATTGTAAAAAAAAAAAAAGATTGTACGAGTAAAATGACCGCAATCTTAATTATCACAAAGCTCTAGCAAGAGCAACATGCTTGCATCCAAAATCAAAATTATAGTAGCCAAAGATGGAAGATAGGTCTCCAAAGGGCGATGAATTAAAATTCTTGTAAACAATTTTTCTGTATAAATTAATCTGTATCCGTATTCATTAAAGAGGAACTTTGTCAAAAAAAAAACTCTGGCACGGACAAGGTGCGTGAAAAAGCATATGCATAGAGGGAAAAGTTACATTAAAAGGGTGACGATCTCACAAATGTTATTGTTGTCTAGACTAAAAGAAACACAAACCGATTTTGCATAAATTATACACAATTCGATGGAGGACCTATCCTTGCACACGTTGTTGGGAAACTTCGGCGGACTTGATGTCCTTGAAGAATATGAACATGCGGGCCCGACCATGGTAAAAAGTGACATTGTCGAATATTCCATGTTTCTCCAACAACGACTTCAATATCGATTCTCTCACTACGAAATAAACATTTTCGATAAATAATATTGTGGATGGTAAGATCCTTCGCCCCAGATTTTCATTGAGGAAGAGTTGTTCAAATTGCCTTGGATTTGGAAAAGTTTCATCGTAGATTTATTGATTGAAGCCATGAATTAATAAAAAAAATTCGAGAGAGAGAGAGAGAGTGTTTAAAGAAGGAAAAGAAATAGTAAGGTTCTATTTTACCCAGAAAACATGAAAGGATAAAATAAGCATATAATTTTTTCCCAAAAATCTAGCATGTGTGACGTGCGTGCTCCCAAAAATTTGGGTAGACTGACAAGGAAAATAGATCTCCAAAAGGCGACGACTTAAGATTCTCATGAACAATTTGTCGTATAAATTATTGTATTTATGTCCTTCCATTATAGAGGAACTCTGTAACAAATCACTAGCATGTGCCAAGCGCAAGCACACACACATGTATAGATAGACAGAGACAGAAAGCATATAAGCAAGGAGCGACAGATTAAGATTCTCATAAACCAATTTTTTCCGCGTGAATGTATAAGATACAAATTTTGTACAAACCGAAAACAAGACCCAACGATTCCGTGTACTAAATACTCGGAAATTTTTATTTGATTCGATTCTAAAAAGAAACGAACTGGACTATATTCAACCTTATATTTGTCAGTTTATGCTATGCTGCAGTGCGGCTAAAGGCTGTTAAATAAGTACAACTTATACTACAAAAAATTTATGTTCGATTTGCATCCTAAATAGCTTGTATTATACTAAGTATTTTATTGATGGATATATAGCATTCACATGATGTTAAGAAATATTATATGGGCGTGCAACTACATTGAGCAGAAAAAAGAGCCAATCAACAAATTGGGATTGTCCTCAGGAGTTGCCAAGATCAATTAAATTAACTACTTGAGTGAGGTCTGAAGTGTAACCCCCTGCAGCTATCAGATTCTCAAAAAAACAAAGAGAAATTTGTTGAAACTAAATATGGATTGTGACATTTAACTTCGTCACAGATAAAACAGATAGCCTCAAGCGTATGATTCGGAGAAGCCGACTGCAAATTTTGAATCATAGTCAGCTGATGCTGACCTTCCCTTCTGGCCTTAGGCTATCGAATATAATTGCCAAATGTCAACTGATTGTCGACATTTTTAATCACAAACCTTTCCCCTACTGGAATAACAAAAATCAGGAAAATGATTGGTTAGTGTCTTTGTCGCTTCTGCGTTGGCGCTGATGCAGATCCAACCTGAACCAAAATGCAAAATTAACGGAAAATCAGAAACAAAGTATTGTTATAGAAAAGAAGTCAAGAAAAAAATAGATAATAAGGCCAGAAGTGAAAGAAAAACAGTATGTGTTTATCCGATATCCAATATTAAGCATTTATCATAACCTTCTCTGCTCCCAGTAATACAACAGTATCATACAGTTGATATTACTTTTGTTTGTCAATCGAAAAGTCCAACAAACCATTGTTTTGCCAAGTGAAGCAAAGTCAATACTAAAACATAGACATAACACAGTAAGTGTATGTTTGATGTGCAATAGGACAAGGTCCTAGCATCTAGCATTCTGTTAAGACTTGGAATTCCATCTTAAAAAATCAACATTATTAAGAGAAGTAGTTCAAACCCTTATAAGTTGGTCTATGTTTTCATCTTTATTCGATGTGAAATTTTTACCCCTTCACATGCCTTGCAAGTCGTTTGAAAAGATCAATCTTGAAATTTGTGTGCTCATTTTTTGAGTCTTAATCGGATTGAATTGTTCGTTAGAGTTTAATGGCTCTGATATCATATTAAGACTTGAAGTTCCATCTTAAAAGATCAACCTTTTTAAAAGGAGTGGTTCAAACCCTTATAAATTAGCCTATGTTATCATCTTTGTTCGATGTGGGATTTTTATCCCGTCACACAATCAATTTAAGAGAAACAGAATCATCATGTACAGATCATCAGGCTTCTCTACTCAACATCAACTCACATCAATTTATGCAATGTCAAATATGAAAATGACTTAAATAGAGAATAACAAGCTTACAAATCGCGATAGTTGTTCACTGATGTAGGTCATTGATCTCAACATTGCATCGAGAGTGTCTCTGCTAAGCCGAAACTTCACCTCTATCTCTGTTGAAGGAGACTTGGTGAAATCTTGCAGCTGTTAAGCGGAATTGACATTGTAAAGAGGGGCAAGGAGAAAGAATAACCGTTAACCCAAAAGCTATGATTCTTTAAAATAAGATGTCACAAAAGAAAGTGGACTGGTGATCTTGTCTGCAAAACATGTTAAAGCAAAGCATCCGCATCCTATCAGAGCCATAGGGGAATTAAGATATAAGCTAACGTAGCTGATGTCAAAAACCATTATTTGACTACAAATTACCTTAGGCATTTTGAATTTGGTTTCTAACAAATTTTGGATGCTGGTGATTTACTTTAATCTGATAATAATATCGTTTTCAATTAAGATTGAAACCTGTTTGTAATGTTCACAGCTACTTGTTTGGTTGGAAATAACCCATTTCATTTCATGTATTTAAGCTTTTATAATTAGCATACCTTAAGAGTTATAATAGCCACTCGATTAGCTGGCACCTTGTTTTTATTCTCCAGAGTCCAAGCCATAGACTTCAGTCGTGGAAGAATTCCCTACATCGAGATAAGATACACATAAATACTAGTTGGCATAACATTTCTTATTCGACGAGTGCTTGAACATGGGATAAAGGGTGGAGAGGAAGGAAGTTGAATTCCTATCTTCTAAATTAGCACAGAGACACCAAACTTTGAAACATTGAAGGCAATCAAAAATTAAACTACATATTTATTGCATACCAATACTTCTGCAGGGCTACCATTATTTTGAAGTGGCACCTGTGAAGAGCATGAGACATTGATTGACATAGGACCTCCAAGATGCTGACCATCAAATTGAGGGACTGGATTAACTTGCCGAGACCATGATGCTCCACAACCTTCTGAAGAGGCAAAAGATGATAAAGGTGGCGGCAAGTCGGTATTAACTCGATGCAAACATCCAGTCCTTCCTAATAGATGCTGCCAAATTCGCAGAAAAACATTTCAGAAATATTAAAAAGACTCAGACCAAAGCAGGAATAATATTTTCAGTGTGACCATAGCATCAGCGCAAGATGCCTGGGGAAACCTAGGGGCATGGTCCCATATGATTTTGCAAATTCACAGTATCACCTATGAATGCAATTTTCATACACCTCATTTAAAAATTTCGAGAATTGGTCCCCCTGGTCGTTAAATTTCCATTTGTAGGATATTGAAAGTCAATGAAGCCACTTCTCAATGAATAAAGGTAAGGAGTTTTTATAATGTGATCATGCTTCACGTGTATAAACACAAAAATAAAATTATTTGCACAAGAATGCAATAAATGGCATCTAATTTATTCGACATCTTGGAAAAATAATACCTGCTCCTCTGACAGCTCCTGCTTCCACTGGCTCTGATATTTCTGCAATGACATTAGAAGCATGCGTTGAAGTTCGAGAGGAAGATTATGTGGAAGCAGCTTCAAAATATCATCGCCATCTAAGTTCTCGTGCACACATTTTCTGAGAAGTGAGCGACCGCATGCCAAAACCTAAAGCCAGAAACTTATTATAGGTCATATTGTCACCACCAAAATAAATTCAATTGCTATATGCTAAAACTTAAGGGATGAGTTTGGATTTTCAACTGAAAGTGGAGGTTTGTGAATTGTTACGGAGGAATAGCTTTAGCTAGACCCAACCAATCAAGCAGTACATGTAACCACAGTTATTATGAGCACATAGCCCCATGCCACCAAATCTTACCCAAATCTGAATGCTCGAGTGTAGCAAGAACCAAATCGAAGAAATACTGAGTGGATTTGAGGGAAGTAGATAGGTAATCAAAAACTATCAAAAAGATAATCACATGAGATCAGTCACCATAGTACTGTTTGTTTGACAGCATCTTATCTCTAAACGTTAAAAATTAAACCAAAAGTAAAAATAGATGATCAATTACATATCCTTCATTGATTAGTAGAAGGTGAGTTTTTTCCTTCTTTCTCTTTCAAGGTATTGAACATGGAAGCAATCACTTCAGAAGTAATCACCTGCTTCCACTTTGCGCAACGATCAAATGAACGTGTAACTTGTCCTTTTAACCAATATGCTATCTTCTCTAGAAGATATAGGAGTTTTCAGCTTCAATAATATCAAAGCACGCACCTTCGTACAAACCCAGCAATTACCGGTTGCCACTTTGCATAAATATCAATTGAACATGCGAATTATACTTTTAATCTAACGACGTTATAAAATACCTAGGTTCTTTTTAGGTGAGCACGAGAAACTGATCATTATACTGAAATATTACTGAATTGATTTTCGATGAATTCCAACTTGTTGGACCCAAGTATAACTAAGTAGTAAAAGAGCACATCAATGGCAGAAAAGGGTTCAACAATTACATACCAGGTCGAGGTCGCCGAGAGATGGGACTTTGAAAAGCGAGTGGACTGAGGATTTATCGGAGGCAGAGAGACCAGTCTTGCGAGTTTTCCATAGGAGATTGAGAAAATTTTCCAGTTCTTGTTCGGATTGTATGGCCGTCAGCTTGTGCAATTGTTGGTATAGCGTCGTGTCTTCGGATACCATTTTGGCTTTTCGTCTCTCTCAACTCAAATTCCTGTTCTTTTTTTCCATTTTTTTCTGAACGTGTTCTAATGGTGCAGTGCACCAACCTTACAGGATAGTTTGATTGGAAAAAAGAAGCCCATCTCAATTCAACCTTTTTTAATCTGAGTAACTTCTCTCAATTTCCCATCTCAAATCTCCAACCCTAATTGCAACAATATGGAAGAATATTCTTTAAACAAATTAGTTTTCTGTTTCTTCCGATATCAGCCAAGATTTTGTCATCTTACATGTTACCTGTACTCATTTTTGGAAAGCAGAGGCAAAAAAACCCCATTTTTTTAGGATTTTGCCGCTTGTACCCCACCCCCCCCCCTTTATATACGGATCATGCTACGTGTACATTTTTTTTAACATTAAGTTTGACATTGTGCCACATGTCGCATTATAATTAGCCAATTTTTAAACTTGCTCACTTTTCCGCCAACAACACTTTGAATTTCCAAAGAAATGTCAAACTTCAAGTCACCTAAACAATATACAAGTGGCTTAATCCTTACATATTCTTGACATTCTTTTTTGTCAATGATGTACGCCAAACATGATTGAAACTTTTATTTCTCGGTGATTAATTCTCTACCAAAGATCAAGTTCAATTTGAAAGAAACTAGGAAGAACACTATGTAAACCATGTCTTGTGAATCCTCTAATCCGTTCATATTATTTACTTCTACCTCTCTTTGGAAAACCAATTCTTCTAAAATTGACTCTCTATGAAATATCCTACCTTCCTGACTTCGAAAAAGTTCAACTCTTGGATTTACCTCTTGTAAATCCTTACCTCCCATATAATAAACCACGTCACTCTTTCACCAAAATTGTCCGAAGTCTTATTTCGCCATCTAAATCACAAATCAAAGAATATGTCCAAGCATCAAAGTTTGATCATCATCTTCTACCTGCTACTGAAAGTGAACAGTTTGTTACTCTAGAATTGCCATCCCCTCTTCCAAAAACATGGTTATCTGAAGGTTTTACCCATATTCATTTTGGAGCTGTAAAAATTGCACTTCCTCTCCATGGAAGAAAAGAACTTCCAGCGGTTTTCAGGATTGCTCTACTAGATACACGTTTTGTTGATTACCAACACGCATGTATTGACACTGTTGAAACTACACTAAATGCGCGAACATTACTTATTACTATGTTTCCAAATTTTAACATGCAAAATTATGGACCTATTATTACTATCAGCTTTGAAAATCTAGGTCCAAATTATTGGTGCAGTTCCAACATCAATCACATATGAAACAACTCTTCATTACCAGATGGCTTACAAGATTCAAAATTACTCTCTTGATTTTTCTACTCTTCATGGTATAGATGATGCCTTGTTTATCCAAATGGGAACAGATTAGCCAAGATGTACATATGTTTCTAGACAAATCCCCGTATCAGAGCTCATTAAATTAATTCCACAAACGTGGATTACTAGTTATGAGCAGCATCACCATGTGTCAAAGAACTCTCTGCCAATCCAGTCACCAACTCATCATTTTAGAAGAAAGTCGAATGGTAAAGTTGAGATCATATTCAAAAAGGAATCTCCAGCCAAAAAGCTTCCTCATTTTCCTACAAATTTTGCCTTTTCAGATGGAGAAATTCTTATTTACGGATTTGACGTAGCTGGAAAGCTAATTTATTGCAGATCTGATGATACATGACATGTTTGTTGGGACATATGTTTCTGTGCAAAATGTATAAATGATGAAGCGGTTTTATTAGAAGATAAACCTCTGAAAAAGAAGAGTAACCAACAAAGGTTACATGAAGCTTATGAAGACAAATATGCAGGAGTTGATTTATTAGGGGAACCTTGTGAAAAATTTGATTATTATGTCAAATAAACTACACCCCCTACAAATGAAGAACCCATCATTCCTACTGCATGTGATGATGATGATGATCATGACGTTTACAACCACATGCATAAAAAATGGGACTAGGATAATAGTCCATTCCCATCTCTACAGACGGATATACCTATAGCCATGTTCCATCTGCATCAACAAGAAAATTTCCCTCCATTGACCTCTTTGATAAAGAACAGTCTACTCATGCCTGGAAAATCATTAATCCTACCTCTAGGAAATTAGATGGTTCAATTGACCAGCTCTTAGTGGCTGAAGCGGTTTTGAACTAGCAATCAGAAAATGCAGCTCAATAGTCCTTGTTAAGGAAAATTGACCAAAGTCAGCAAAGAATTGAAAGGACTCTACAACAATAAGCACAAACCATGTTAACCCCTCTCCAAGCCCATAAATAAAAAAAATTGAGACACTCCATGCTGAAATCATAAATCTCCTACAAAATCGTTTACACATAGCAGACCAAGAAAGAGAAATAAGAAATCTCAAAACCCAACTCATTTCTTTAGAAAACAATTCCATGATCCCACATTCCACTTCATATTATCCAACGACATATAATCACATCTCACAAACTTCAGGTTCCATGTATTCAACTGGAGCTTTTGGATCTGCAGCTTCACTTTTCACTCCTGAAGAATGGGAAAAGAAGCTAAAACCATTTCATTCTCCTGATATTAAGAGAACTAAACAGTTGCCTTTACAAAAGCCACAAACTCTTTCTTCACAAAACCTACAAGCTCTACCTCCACCAAATCTAGAAAAACAACCACAAATGATGATAAAAAAAACCCCCATTACCACCTTACTACGAAAAGTTCAAAACCATTCCTCTTGTATACCTCATGTCCTAACCATTATAAATGAAACCAATTCCGAGCTTGAAGAGTCCTTAGATGATTTTTTAGAAGATCAGCCTCCTTTGTATATGGCTGATAGACCCTAAGCAAGTCAAAATTAGGAAGGAAATCCCGTTGTTGATGAATCAAAAATAATTGATGAAGAGATTCTTGATAATCTTAACATTTACATTGTGAATAATTATTATTCGCAAAACAATACTTCCACAACCATACTCACTTTTGATGATATCCCTCCAATTATATGGAAGGCAAGATTCCAAGAATGAAAGCATAATGTTCAGCAGAATTGTAGATGCCAAATATGACTCATTCCGGGATCATAAAATCTTTTTTGGCAAGAATTACTGGTTTCCTTAAAGAATGGTATGATGCTCTTGGAAAATATCGACATAACCAATATTAAAATTCCCCAACAATTGATGCTTTTATAGAATCATTGTATTGGGAATTTTGTGGAAAAAAGACCATTTGAAGGATGTTACAAGAGAAGAATTCTTCAAGTTAAAGTGTTGTTCTTACAATCTTAAAGATTTGGACAAACACTTTCAAAATGCTGCCAAGTTATACTATATCATGGGTGGAATGGATGATACCAACATAAAGCAAGCCTACTTGGAATCCATACCACAACCTCTTGGTCAAGAGACACTCAGAATGATTGAAATAAAAGGACAATCATTGCCAACCACTTCTTTTGGAGAACTCCATAGTTGGGTAAAATGAACCTTGAAAAAACTCTGTAATCAATAGAGTTTTTAAAAGATATCAGTACAACAGGACAAAAGCCTGAAAAAGGCTTGTGATCAACCGGATTTGAAAATCAAATGCCAACATAACAAGAAGAGTTGTGATTCTCCAAGAAAGAAAAAGTATCACAAAAGAAAGTTCAAGTTCCACAATAAAAAAATTTCCAAATCCTTTCCTTGAAGGAAAGGATACTTCAAGAAGAAATTCACCAAGAAGAAAGGAGACAGGTGTTTCATTTGTGGAAAGAAGGGTCACTTTGCAAAAAAAAAAAAAAAATTGTACTCATCAAAAGAAGGGAAAAATATTGCATCAAATTTATGCAGCAACAAAAATTGAAGATGGAGCAGATCTTGAATCGGTGTTTTCTCAGGAAGATGAACAATCCCCTGAGATTTTTTTGTGTTGGAATTCGACTCTAATGATGAAAGTATTAATGACTATGATAGTATAGAAGAATGCTATGGAATACAAGTCATTAATCTTAGTCTACCGTTCCAATGATTGAAGTTAAAATATTTCCAGGAAAATATGGAAGGCTAATCACAGTTGCAGGATTGTTTGATACTGGAGCGCTTGTTCAATTTTAAATCCATCCATTCTTTCCAAAAATATGTGGAAAACCCTTCAGTAGATATCTTAGGTGGCCAATAAAACCAATGACACTTTAGTTCTTTCTAGAATGCAATGTTTCACACAAGTTGCTTGGTTCATCTTTACTAGGGAAAGATATTGTAATTGGTTTGACATCATTCAACAATTGTGGGCAAAGTGTGTTATCCCTCTTCCAAATGGCCTCAGATACAAGTCTTACTTTTTACCATACATACAGCCAACCATATACTTCTCTATAGCCAACCTTGATGATATAACGAGCTTATTAATCGGAGAATGTTGTGCAAATTCTCACATAAATTTCCTCACTAAATGTACTCAACCCTTTATGGAAAAAACCCAGACTTCTTATTAACCCTACTTTTCAAAAAAAAAAAAACGAAGACATTAACCCTACTAAAGCTAGCAATATTGGAATGAGCCCAAAACATCTCCAGTTATTCACCAAAGAGTTAAACCAATTGCAAACCGAAGGTCTCATTGAACCAACTACTTCCCAATAAGAGTGTCAAGCCTTTTATGTAAATAAAAGAAGTGAACACGTTCATGGGAAAATGAGACTTGTGATTAATTACAAACTGTTGAATCACTTGTTGATGACGAATTTCCTCTTGCCAGTTTATCTGAAGCAAAAATATTTTCAAAGTTTGATTTAAAAGCAGGATTTTGGCAATTGGGGATTAAGGAAGAAGAAAGGCACAAGATAGGGTTCTGTATCCCAAATCACCACTACCAGGTTATGCCTTTTGGTCTTAAGATAGCCCCTTCATTGTTTCAAAAGGCTATTACAAGAATTTATCATCCAATATTAGAATCAACTTTAATCTGTATTGATGATATTCTCTTGTTCTCAAAGGGTGCAGATACTCATTCTCAGTTATTGTCTCGACCAGAAGAAAATGGTTATTGGGGTTTCTGGATTTAATTTATTAGGTATGCATATTAAAGATGGTTAATATTCGTCACATCCACAGTTGGTCAAGAACTATTAAAGTTTGTAGACAGATATCTCTCTAAAAAGGAAGAACAACAGTTCCTTAGAATTGTAAACTAGATGACAGACATTGTTAATCATCACACCATTACACAACATGTTGAAAAGGATGCACCACCATGTTCATCAGAACAAACAGAAGCAAATTAAGCGAAAAGTACAAGAACTCCCATCTGTGTCTATTCCTACAGATGGAAAAAGGATTCTACAAACTGATTCAAGTGATTTACACTGGGCAGCAGTTTTCATGGAAGAGAAAAACGAAAAGTGAAACAGGATCATTATCTAAAGCAGAAAAACATTATCATTCCACTTTCAAAGGAATTATGGCTGTCAAACGTGGCATTAAGAAATTTCAATTTCATCTCATTGGACACAAATTCTTAGTTGAAATAGGTATGTCAGCATTCCCTAAAATGCTCTCATTCAAACAGAAACAAATTCCAAACTCTCAACTGCTCAGATGGGCAAAATTGTTTTCAAACATTGACTTTGATGTCAAACACATAAAAGGAAAAACGAACATTCTTCTAGACCTAATCACCAGACCAAAATTTTCTCATATCCAACCAATTCCCATAATCTGCATGATGAGCCCTCATTCCTCTTTATTGAACCAAAATGATTAAATTCCTGCAAAACTCAACAACCTCATTAGAGACAAAACTTTCCACTCCAGATCTAAAGAACTCATGTTGAAATACTAGTCCATTAGGAATTGAAACACTTAGTGGTCTTGGATTTCATCCTAACTATCCTTTTTTACATTGTTCCATATGGCTCCACACCAAACAATTTCAAAATTTTGAAAAGAATTACTTTGCTTTCTTTGGTATTTTTTGGAACTTTACCAAATTGGAATCTCTTTTAATGTTAGTGAATCTCTTGAATGGTTCAAAGAAATCAATTTTCGAAGTTCTAATAGAAAGGATACATTTCATGAAGCACTTTTTTAAGTAAAGAAATTCTACGAATAGTTTTATCATATTTCTCGTTGAATAAAGATGTTTGAAGCATTTTCTTTAAAATTTAAAGATTTGAGAACTTCTCAGAAAAATGTTTTTGCAATCTTGATTTTCCAAAGGTAAGGATATTTTGCAGATACAAGTTCATATGAACATTTTTCTTATGCTAAGGAATATGTTGTTCAACCTTTCGATCTACACCAAAATTAGGAAAGGTATCCAAATAAGTTTTGAGAATTTCAAAGAAGGATGGCTGAAATCTATTAGACATTTCCTCCTCAAATTTGACCAACATAGAAGACGATGCTCCATGGGAGATCCTGCTTCTAAACTATGCAGCCAAAATTCAGCAAAACATTCAAAAACACAGAAAAGGACAATGTAAATTGTTTGGACGAATATTTGGTCACTGTCCATTTGCTTCATGGGAAAATGACATGACACATTGAAAATATCTTTTGTTAGGAAGGCCATACCAATGTCTTGGATAAACATCTAAGTATCCAGAAACAACACCAGAACAACATCTTCGTGAAAATCCTTGAAATAAATTTAAGGAAAAAATGAAAATTGATAAAATGGAAATAGATAAGTCAGAGCCAAGTAATCAAAATTTGAATTATTTGGACACTGAAATAAAATATAATGATAGTGTTTTTCAGGACTCTCAAAATCCATATGAATATGAAACACATCAGTATGATTTTGATCCAACAGATCCAGATAATTTTAAAAAATTGGAAGAAAAACTGTTTGAAGAAAAAATTGATACTAAAACTTGGCCTTGGTGGAAGCAACATGGGCTCCCATCTGATTCAGATGTACCTGGACAAGAAGCAAACCTCGAAATGCCTTGATGACTCAGCTCACGTGGAAACCTTATCTAAAGTTCTATGTCATTTGGAATAAATGATTTTTAAAAAGTAGATTCCTTGCTTTTTAAAGGTGTTTGTCTTCATGTAAAATTATTGTATCTGTATGCCAGGATCTTATCCTACTTTATCAAAAGTCATGATAAGTCATTTGTCTTCTTGTATAATTATTGTCTTTGTGTTAGTTGTCTTACCCTACTTTATGAAAAGTAGTGATTAATCAGTTGTTTTATTGTAAAAGTATTGTACTATGTTTCAGTTGTATTATTGTGTATGAAGGATCTTGATTACGCCCAAAGAATAACGCGGTAGTTGTAGCACAGTTTTGGGGTGTCGTATCCGCAGGGAGATGGAAGAATATTTAAAGGATCAAAAATGCTGAATTGTTCTCTCAAACGTGTAATAAAGTTTAATGTTGAAAGGGGAAATTAAAATCAATAATTCGAAGCAGTGAAGCGTCGGAATTCTCTCAATTGGATTTGATCAATCATATCAATTATTCATTTTTATAATACAATTAAAGACTTTCATCCACACACTCTAATCGGAAGATATATCGTGAAAATCAATTTAATTTACAAATATAATATTAGAATTTAGATTTGAGACATATTCGCACAATTTTATTGGAATAAGATCAAAGATCGACCATATACATCAAATATAAGGCAGTAATCAATCCGCCAATAAAGTGAAATTGAGATTAAAATTCAACAACTAGTTTAATCTAATGATAGAACAAGCATGACTAGATCTATGAAAGATATAATAATTGTTAAACCAATCTCAACAATAAATAATTGAAATTAAAACTCAATAAATAGTTTGATTGAACAATGGAAAAAGTATGAATGAATCCATGAAAAATCTTGTAAATACTAAACTGATTTGAATATAAATTCAAGAGAATGAAAATCTAAATTGTAGCATTTTTTGACAATGAAAAGATCAAATTAAATGAATAAATGACATGAAATCACCAATTTTAATCGAGTTCCTTCGTAACTTCACCAAGATCTTTAGTTTCTCATGTGTTTTTTGAGCCAAAGAAGAGAAGAATTGTGTATGGGGACATCCTCCATATGTATTTTGCTATTAAGTATTTGTAAGAGTCAGATATTAGATGAAAATTACATCCAAATTGGTTTCCAAAAGAGTTCTAATCGAATAAAGAAAGTTCCTTTCGCGCGCAAATTTTTTTTGTCTCTGCACAGAATTCAGTAATTTGGTTATAACTTTCTCTTTCGATATCCGATTTAGACGATTCAAAATGAGTTAGAAAGATAACTTGAAGATTTGAAACTTTATTAGAAATATTTCTTTTCTAATTCGGACTTTTACTATGCCAAAAATGTGTCTCAATTTTCGGCTAAAAAATTGGAATATATTTTGTGCGAATTGGAAATTGATTTTGATAATATTCCATTCATTTTTGACTTCTAATTGCTTTCAATCGACCCTTAACACTCTCGAACCTTCATCGTGAGTCCCAACGTATTTTTTTGAGTATTTGCGCTTTAGTCCCTGAATTTTTACTTTCTTCCATTCTGGTCATTTTTCACTTGTTTCTCCTTATTTCCGCTACATTCATCACTTGTCCTTCAAAACATGAATTGCATAGAATTAAACTATATTCCAATATATTAATCAATAATTGCTCATGTTTTGACAGTAAAATAAGTATGTAAAATGTACTTATCAAACTCTCCCAAACTTGAATTATTTTTGTCCTCAATCAACAACAATATAACTTAACTCTACAAACAACATAGTTTAACAATATGTCGTGTCTCAGGTTTGAAATTTGGTAGTCAGACAAATGAACAATTACAACAATGCAAAAATTAAATCAGTCTCCACCTGTTATATGCATAACCTGACACGTGTGTGTGTGTGTGTGTGAAAACTCATGTCAACATATTAAGATTATGATTGGTTCAATCACTGACCCATAGTAGTCAAATATGTACTTTCCTCACTCAAGAGATACACACACCCCAAACTTATGATTTTCATTCAATTTTCCCGGGGTGTATCCTAAGTTGAATCCATTTAATTTTGTTCCTTACCCTCTCTTAGTTTGGATAGATATTACTCCTACAAGTCCACACTTCAACAAGTCGGGATTCTCCTATATTTTTGATTGTTTTAACCCTTAAGACTAGATTAAATTACTTACTTATCGTCAAATGTATAGTTTTGTCAACTGAATATTTGGGGCGTAATCAATGTATTTGAATATATTTTTTTTCTTTCTTTTCAGTTTTTCTCCATTTCTTTTTCTCTTTTTATTTGAGTATTTTCTCATTTGCTTTCTATATAACCCACGTAACTAGTTTTAGGCCGATAACTCCCAAATCATATGACCACAGGGCACCAGGTTTTAAATCACCCTCATAGGCTTAATCACCCGAGTTATATAGGCTCGAAAAGATGCTTTTTATGTACTCAAAGATTAGTGCAATGCCCCTTTCCTTTTAAACATCCAATTTTTAAAACTAACTTCTAACTTAAAGTTTTCACCTCGTTTTTTATCTCAATGAGTTTCAGACAATTCATACAAAGTTTTCATACATGAAACCTCTACTTATCTCAATGTTTCCCTGTAACAGTTCAATCATCTCCAAACCAGCATATATTTGGATTTATGGAATATGACACTAGAGGTTATTAGGTTGTATCACTAAGTTTCATTATCCTCTACAAAATGAATCGAATCATTACTCAATATGCTAAACATAAGTGACGTGCATAGGAAATATCAAGTTCTACATAAACAGGTTTAGACTAATCTCATACTGCACTATTTTCTTCATTCACAACTGATACTTATCCTAATGATTCTCAAAATTTTTGAAATTCCATGGTATTACTTATGCGAATTCACAACAAAATCCAACAGAATCATCCCCCCAACTAAATTTTGCATTGTCCTCAATGCATAAACATATAGAAAAATGAAGGGAATGACAAATATCACATAATAGTGCAGTAAAGCAACATAAACTTAAAGTGTAAGAGCCGAAAACGCTTAATGGAATGGTAAAGCAAAGAAAATGACAAAATTAACTAGAATAAAAATGTAAAAGTAAAAGTCATAAGAAAAAGAACGAATTCCCCTGGGTTGCTTCCCAAGTAGCGCCTTTATTTATTGTCTTTGATTCGACCCAATGTTTCCTCCATAGCCTGCATCCAGTAAGTGTGGTTTTAATTTTCTTTGCAATGCACTAACCTCCTTGGACATAAGCACTGGTGATGTTCCTCCGCCTCCATCAAATACATGCGTGGGATAACCAGAGGAGAGCTCAGAATCAGGAGTAGGGACCTGCAAGACAAAAGGTAAAGTTCTCTCATTAGAAACTAGCAATGTAAAATAAGAACTATTACCTGACTCTTGATCATCTATCTGAAGATGTTTATTGATGATGAAATCTACTCTATCCAGTTCTAGAGTTTTCTGTGCTGGTCCAATGAACATACTATCAGCAACCTCTTGAGTGAGTGCATCAATCATGTGTGTTTGATGACACTCGTCATCCTCATCTAACTGATTAGTGATATGGAAAATGTTGACTTCTAGAGTCATATTCCTAAATAATAGTTTCATAAGACCATTCCTACAATTAATCAGAGTATTTGTAGTAGCAAGGAAAGGTCTACCAAGAACGATATGAATTTTAGAGTCAACATTCACATCATCTTTTACATCCAACACCAAGAAATCCACGAGATAGTAAAATTTATCAATTTGAATCAAGACATCCTCAACTATTCCCCTAGGTCTAACAGTGGACCTATCAGGTAATTGTAAAACCATAGTTGTGGGCTTCATCTCACCCAAACCTAATGACAGGTAAATAGCATAAGGCATGAGATTGACACTAGTCCCTAAATCTAGAAGAGTTTGTCCAAACTCATTACTCCCAATAATACAAGACACGGTAGGACAACCAGGGTCCTTATACTTAGGTGAGACTCTTTATTCAATCACTGCACTCACTTGCTCGGTCAGAAAAGTAGTTTTGGTGACACTGTGTTTCCTTTTGATAATGCATAAATCCTTAAAGACTTTAGCACACGTAGGAATCTGTGAAATTACATGCAAAAAGGGCAAATTGATTTTTACTTGCTTTAGATGCTCTAAGACTTCACTATGTTGACCAGCAGATTTTGAGGTGAAATTAAGAGCTTGTGGGAAAGGTGCTCTCACTGGATTTGTCATCACTTCCTCCCTATGGCTACTCTCTTCAGGCTCACTGGACTCTTTCTCAGTTTCCATAGGTCTAGGGGTTGGTCCTATGACTTTCCCTGATCTAGTGGTTATGACATTTACCTCTCTAAGATTGTTTACATTAGATCCTGAGGTTTGTGCCATGGTTGAGCCGAAAATTTCCCACATTCCTTTACAGCTAAGGCACTAGTTAGTTTGGAGATATGATTCTTGATTTCCTTATGATCCTCAACAATTTGGGTAATCATAGTCTCAAATTTTTGATTTGTTTTCCCCTGTGCCTCCATGAAATTATGTAAGGTATCTTCTAAAGAATTTCTAGATGACGTGGGTTGGTATGAGGGTGTATTGCAAGCTCTATTCATTTGGGCGGGTTGCTGGTTTTCAGATTTCCAGCTAAAATTGGGATGATTTCGCCACCTTGGGTTGTAGCTTTCAGAATATGGGGCATAAGGATTTTTGTACACACCTAAAGCATTACAGTGTTCATCATAAACCCCCCTTATCTCAGCTAGAGCAAAACACTCTTGCACTGGATGATCAAGTCCACCACACACACCACAGGCCCAGAAGACTCAACACGAGCAACAATAGATGTAGGCTTTGAACTACTAGTGCGTTGGTTCTCAATTTCTCTAGTTAGGGCTTCTACCTTAGCTCTAAGATTGTCTTCTTCCTTAAGATGGTAGATGCTGCACTAGAAGGATTTTCTACGGCTCGTGACCTATTGGTGCTATCAGTAGCACTACCAGGTGTGGGCTTTCTCAACTAAGTCATCTAAATATCCTATAGTCTCATCTAGATCTTTTTGTAGAAAATCACCATTAACATCATTTCAACAAACTGACGCTCTCTAGACGTTAAACCTTCATAGAAATAGCTCACGATGCACTAACTCTCATAACCATAGTGCGGACAAAGAGCTTGGAGTTCTTTATACCTTTCCCACGCTTGATATAAAGTTTCACTTTCCTTTGGGATAAAAGAAGAGATCTGCTTTTTCAAAGCAGTAGTTTTGTGGTGGGAAAGTATTTGCCAAAGAACGCTTGGGTCATTTCAGCCCAAGTTCCAATCGAACGTGGTCTCAATGAATACAGCCAGCTCTTAGCCCTTTCCTTAAGAGAAAATGGGAAGAATTTGAGCCTAATTGCATCCATTGTACCATGTTGATTGTGGAAGGTTGCTACAACCTCCTCGAATTCCCTAACATGCACATACGGGTTCTCATTTTCAAGTCCATGGAAATTAGGAAGAAGTTGAATCATTTCAGGTTTAAAATCTACACGTGGCATTTTGGGTGGAAACATAGTATGTGAAGGTGTATATATACGCGTGGGGTGTAGATAATCATGCAAAGTTCTATTTGGTACATCATGCTCACTGTCAGACATTATGCTATGTGATGTGGTGTCAGTTTTAACAGATGCAGAATCAAAAGCAGGGTTAAAAAAATGTTCAAGCTCTGTGTCGGGTATGTCCGCAGATCGTCCTCGTTCTCCTTGATACCTGCTCATAGAAAAAGTAAAAGAAAATAAAGTGAAAATAGGAAAAATACAATAAAGAAAATTAAACGAACTAAAAACAAAATAAAAGAAACGATGTCACCCTTTTGTGGTCGATCCTTGCATATTTTGTACCGTCTCCCTGGCAATGGCGCCAAAATTTGATTACGCCCAAAGAATAACGCGGTAGTTGTAGCACAATTTTGGGGTGTCGTATCCACAGGGAGATGGAAGAATATTTAAAGGATAAAAAATATTGAATTGTTCTCTCAAACGTGTAATAAAATGTAATGTTGAAAGGGGAAATTAAAATCAATAATTCGAAGTAGTGAAGCGTCAGAATTCCCTCAATTGAATTGGATTAATCATATCAATTATTCAATTTTATAACACAATTAGAGACTTTCATCCCGACACTCTAATCGGAAGATATATCGTGAAAATCAATTTAATTTACAAATATAATCCTAGAATTTAGATTTAAGACATATTCGCACAATTTTATTGGAACAAGATCAAAAATCGACCATATATATCAAGCATAAGGCAGTAATCAATCCGCCAATAAAGTGAAATTGAGATTAAAATTCAACAACTAATTTAATCTAACGATAGAAGAAGTATGACTGAATCTATAAAGGATATAATAATTGTTAAACTAATCTCAATAATAAATAATTGAAATTGAAACTCAATAAATAGTTTGATTGAACAATGGAAAAAACATGACTGAATCCATGAAAATTTTGTAAATACTAAACCGATTTGAATATAAATTCAAGAGAATGAAAATCTAAATTGTAGCATTGTTTGACAGTGAAAAGATCAAATTAAATGAATAAATGACATGAAATCACCAATTCCAATCGAGTTCCTTCGTAACTTCACCAAAATCTTTAGTTTCTCATGTGTTTCTTGAGCCAAAGAAGAGAAGAATGGTGTATGGGGGCCTCTTCTATATGTATTCTGCTATTAAGTATTTGTAAGAGTAGGAAATTAGATGAAAATCACGTCCAAATTGGTTTCCAAAAGAGTTCTAATCGAATAAGGAAAGTTCCTTTCGCGCGCGAATTTTTTGTCTCTGCACAACAGTTAGTAATTTGGTTATAACTTTTTCTTTCGATATCCGATTTAGACAATTCAAAATGAGTTAGAAAGATAACTCGAAGATTTGCAACCTTGTTAGAAATATTTCTTTTCCAATTAGTACTTTTACTATGCCAAAAATGGGTCTCAATTTTCGGCTAAAAATCTGGAATATATCTTGTGCGAATTGGAAATTGATTTTGATAATATTCCATTCCTTTTTGACTTCTAATTTCTTCCAATCGATCCTTAGCATTCTCGATCCTTCATTGTGAGTCCCAACATAATTTTTGAGTATTTGCATTTTAGTTCCTGAATTTTCACTTTCTTCCATTCTGGTCATTTTTCATTTGTTTCTCCTTATTTCGCTACATTCATCAGTTGTCCTGTAAAACATGAATTGCATAGAATTAAGCTATATTCCAACATATTAATCAACAATTGCTCATGTTTTGACAGTAAAATAAGTTTGTAAAACGCACTTATCAGATCTCCTCCTCTATATAAAGGGATTTCCTTCTTCATTGTAAAATATCTCGAGCCCAGCTCTTTATGAAATAAAAAGTTTGACTTCTATAGGTTTTCCTTGTTCTTCCATAGTCTTGATGATTGCGATAACACCAAGATGAATAGTAAGAGCAAGATCTAAGTTGTATCATAAGTATGTTTTGAAGTTGCCTCTCTGAGGATCCTCTGCATCAGAAAAAATGGTACTGCTGATCATAAGATCGGGTATGGAGGTTCGATAATTTTTGTAATACCAAAAGTCATGCCCTATGTTGTTGCACAAGATGGTTTGTTGTGGACTAGAATATCGTATATTATAAAGGTTGTCATACCCCTACTCTACACAGTCCTCCTTTTCTTTTAAAGATTCAAAAATACCCCTTTTTTTATTTTTCAAATTTCAATCTTTGTTACCATACATTTAAATAGCACTTTTAAACAAGAAAATCTCTATTTACTATCATATATACCTTTTTTCAAAAAAATAATCATTTACATTTCTAACAATTTATGTTATCCTTGAATGTTGTATTTAATAAAAACCTAAAATATTTTAACGATATTACATAACTAACACATTAATATATATGCTATCCTAACTCTTCTTGGACTCTACTTTTTTAAAAAGTATTTTTTTTCACACTCAATTTCAACTATAAATTTTATGGAACTCCCTTTTTTTAATCAAATTTTATTAAAATATAATAAAAAATTGAATTTTAGCCATACCGAATAGGGGGCAATCTGTAATTCATGAAAAACATTAGTTTTTAACGAAAATCCACGTCCATTTACCACTTTTACGTGAAATTCCCAACCGAGCACGGGATAGCCACTGTTAGAGGTGATCAGCATGGGAATCCTATCTAAACTCCATAAAGAAAGCTGAGCTCAAGGATGTCAATGTGGTGTTGAGGGATGTTGACATGGTCGATGGATCTGAAGAAGGACAGACCACAGGGCAAGGAGAAGACATTGAAATGTCAGACGTCCCTAAGCAAATGATTATATTTGACGAGTTGGACACTCACATCTTTGAGTCTGTATCCCAAACAATCCCAGTAGATGAACTAGAAAACTTTCCAATGGATCCTCAAGATATCACTAAGGCATTGCAGTGGGAAAAGACGTGCCACCTGAGGATAAGGAAAAGTTCAAAAGCTTCATGTGTAAAATCTTGAGGTCTTTGCTTAGAGGCACGAGGACATGATTGGCATTGACCTAATGGTTAGCTGCTACCACCTAAAAATTGATCATAAGGTTGTCCCGCATTGACAAAAAATAAGAGCTCTCAAATTGTAGAGGTATGGGGCCCTAAATGAAGAAGTACATAAACTAATAAGCAATGGTTTTATCAAGGAGGACACTTTCCACGAAATGGATCTCCAATCCAGTTTCGATAAAGAAGCACAACGGTAAATGGAAGATATACATCGACTTCTCCAACCTCAACCAAGCCTGCCTTAAGGACAATTTTCATCTTCCAATGATAGACCAACTTATGGATTCCATCGCCGAACATGAATTTTTGAGTTTCATGGATGGTTACTCAGGCTATAACCAAATTTTCATGCACTTAGCAGATGAAGAGAATACATCTTTCATCACTGATAGATGTCTCTATTGCCATAGAGTAATGCCATTTGGTTTGAAAAATGCGAAGCCAATTATCAAAGACTTGTCAGCAAAATGTTTGCTAACCTCATTGGCAAAATAATGGAGGTCTACGTGGATGACATGGTCGTAAAGAACTTGAAAACAAAGTACTATGTGAAGCACCTAGATGAAACTTTCCAAATTTTACTGAGGTACAAAATAAAGTTGAACACCCTTAAGTGCGCATTCGGTGTAGCCTCCGAAAAGTTCGTAGGTTATATGGTCAACCAAAAGGGTATAGAGACCAACCAGAGAAAATCAAGGTCTTGATCGAAAATAAGCTTTCCTCGAATGTTGAAAGATGTGCAAAGCTTAATCGGATGTGTAGCAGCCTTGAGACGTTTCATCTCAAAAGCTACAAAACAAAACGCCTTCATTTTTTTAAGACCCTCAAGGGGGAAATAAATTCCAGCAGACGTAGGATTGTGAATAGGCCTTCCATGAGCTGAAGAAGCTCATAAGGCTGGCCCCTCCTCTGAAAGCATAAGGCTACTAAGGCCCTACAATTTTATTTTGTCGTATCTGATGAAGAAAGGAAGGTACCCACCAGTTGCTCGTTTATTCTGAAGAAGCTCATAGTCTATCATTTATCAAGGAAACCCACTAGCTTTCCTTAGTGACCGCATCTAGGAAGTTGAGGTGTACTTTCAGGCTCACAGTATACATGTATTAACCAACTTTCTATTTAAACAAGCGCTTCAGAAGCGAGATACTTCGAGAAGGTTGATGAAGTGGGTTGTGGAGCTCAGTGAATTCGAGATTATTTTCAAAGCAAGAATATCTATTAAGGGATAAGCGCTTACCGATTTTGTGGCAGAATTTTCCAATATCCTAGAAATGGAGGAAGTGGTGGAGCCTACGGAACCTCCCATTTGGAACATATTTATAGACAGTTCCTCTGAAGAGACGGACTCGGGACAGGTGTGGTTTTGATTAGCCCCAAAGGTTATAAGCTTAAATGTGCGGTAATGTTTGGATTCAAAGCAATGCGACAGAGTATAAGGCTTTCCTTCTGGCTTTAAGGAGATGCAGATGAAGAGGCTGCTCATTAGTAGTGATTCTTAGCTCGTGGTTGACCAAGTTAATGGTAACTTCATCGCGTGGGATAAGGGAATGGTTGCCTACCTTAAACTAGTAATGGACCTATTCCCATCATTCGAGAAGTTTGAGTTAGCCCAAATCCCATGCATAGAGAATGTACACGCTAACATCCTGTCAAAGCTTACTAGTAGTAAGAATTCTGAACTACTACATTGGTGCCAATTGAGCACCTCTCTAGACCCTCAACAGTTAAAGGAGAAGAAGTGAGGTTGGTGAAAGGAACATCTTCATGGATGCAAACAATAATATCTTTACTCAAAGACCATGTCCTACCTAATGATAACAAGAAAGAAGGGTTGCACACTTTGTTTTTTAAGAACATGTGTGTCACAAAAGAGGTTTTTCCTTGCCCCTACTGTGGTGTGTGTGGAGGGGGAGGGAAGAGGCCACCTACGTTCTCCATGAAATCCACAAAGGGGTTAGTGGTAATCACACTAGAGGAGTTGCCTTAAGTTTTGAGTCAGGGACATTACAAGTTTTATCATCGTCATCATTGATTACTTTACCAAATAGGTGAAAGTTGAACCTTTGGCCAAAATTACTGAACCTAATACTTCCAAATTCCTGTGTAAAAACATAATTCGCTGGTTTGGTAACCCCAACTCAATCGTATTAGATAATGGACGACAGTTTAACAACAAGCAAGTCCAAGACCTATATGAAGAGCTAGGAATTAAGAAGCACTTATCTACTCCTCAACACCCCCAAGCGAATAGCTAATTGACTGTTAACAAAACTATCGAACACACCTTAAAAAGAAAGCTTGATGTCACGAAAGGGGCATGGGTTGATGAACTACCTCAAGTGCTCTGGGAAATCCACACGACTAGTTGAACTACGATAGGGTAAAACCCTTTCTCCATTGCTTATGGTGCCAAAGCTATAAGCCTAGTTGAAGTAGGTCCACCCTCACCTCGCCATTTGCATTTCAACAAAATATCTAATGACGAGTTGAGAATATGTGAGATCGATTTTCTCGATGAAAGGTAAAATGAATCTGAAGCAAAATTGGCAATTTATCAATGAAAAATAACTTGATACTACAATTCAAAAGTGAAGAAAAAGTCGTTTCGCGTAAACGAACTAGTGTTATGAAGAGTTTTTTCTCTCATTGAAAGAACCGGAAGTAGGGACATTGGGTCCTAATTGAGAAGACACGTACTGCATCAAAGAAAATAGTCGACCTAACACATATAGGTTTGAAGACATGGATGAAAAGTCATAGCCTTATCCATAGAATGTGGAGCACTTAAAGAGATATTACTAATAAGAAAGTATAGGTTGGTGGTGGTCTTTCTTAGCCTATGTAAAGTGTTTATTGAATTAAAAATGTGTTTGTCCAGTTTCTTTGGTCATATGCCTTCTATGATGAAGCTGAATGTCATGTAAGAAGCCATTATATGGATGAACCATTCTCTATGTAGAGAAGTGTGGGCGCCTCAAAAAAGAGGGTAGGCTTCAAATCCGGAATGGGGGCCTGCAAAATAGAAGGTAGAATCTTTTCATTAGAAATAGGCAAATCAATATATGAACCTTTACCTACTTGTTGTGACTTTGGAAGAGTATTTAACGTTGCAACAGCTTCTCGGAAGCTGGGACTCAAATTTAATTTCTCACTATCTTTCTCCACACCTTACGAATAGAACCTCCAATTCATCTTTCCCATCAAGTTCAAAAACAACATCGATACAATACACAACATTATGCTTTCTCTTAAACATACCTGGGTCCTTGCATTTTGTAGGAAGTTTCCTTTGAATGACTGCAGACACGTTTTCTCTAATTTTCACCTTTTCACACCCCTTCAGTTTATGCTTTCTCTTAATATTACACAATTCTTTTAAAAATTTAGCATAATGGGGGTACTTGCTTAATAGCATCTAACATGGTAATGTTTACCTCACATTTTTGAAAAGTTTCATAAAGTTCCCTATTTAGATCATTTTTCATAGATTCTACCAAAGCCTGGGAGAATGGGGCTACTGGTTTATAATCAGAAAAGGGAGGAAACTTACGTTTGGGAATATCATCGTCAGTTGGGTCACTCTTTTCATCAGTGATGTCTTTCTCCTTTTCTTGTTCTGATTTTGTAGGGATTTTCACTTCCTCTCTATTCCTCAATACAATTGCACTTGCGTTTTGCCTTGGAGAGGGTAGCTTTCCCTAGCTTTGTAACTCCAGCTGACTAACCGCGTTAGCCATTTGACCCATTTGATTCTTAAAACATTGAATACTAGCCCTAGTCTCCTATTGAAATTGTAAAGTGTTAGTTGCAAGAGACTTAACAATATCTTCTAAAGATACACCAAAGTTAGAAGATTGGCCCTGTTGTTGTCTAGGCAGATATAACTGCTTATATTATTGGAAATTTGGGCGATTTTGAGTCACATGTTGATTTGTTTGTGACTTTGCATAGCTAAGATTGGGGTGATCCCTCCATCATGGGTTGTATGTCTTCGAAAAAGGATCATAATTCCTTTATGGTTTTCTAAGGAAGTCACCCGCCGTATTAACTTGTTCAGTGGGTTCTTCTTGAAGAGTTGGACATGTGTCAGTTGGATGTCCTACTACTGAGCAAATTTCGCAAGTCTTCGCTGTCTGCACATTACCTGTGGCCATTTGACGAATAAGAGTAGTTAGACTCACTATTTGTTGTTCAAGGAATGAGACATTTACCTCGTTAACTTATCTACAAGGGAGATCGAATCTAGTGTCAAATTGTTGAGAGTTGGCTGCCATGTTTGTAATTAAGTTCCTCGCTCCTTCGGAAGTTTTATCCACCAAATCTCCTCCACTTGCAGCATCAATCATATTCATTTCTATGGGTAGAAGACATTTATAGAAGTATTGGATGAGAAGTTGCTCACTGATCTGATGATGGGGACAACTTGCACACAATTTCTTGAACCGCTCCCAATATTCTTGTAGGGATTCCTTGTTATCTTGTCTTACACCACAGATTTCCTCCCTAATATTTGTTGCCCTCGAAACTAGAAAATATTTCTCCAAAACTGACTTCTTCATTCCATCCTATGTGGTAATGCTTCCCAATTGTAGATAATACAGCCAATCCGTAGTCGAATCTTTCAGAGAAAATGGGAAGACCCTTAATTGAATCTGATCTTCAGTAATTTCTGTGGATTTCATACTCGTGCAAACCACATGAATCTCATTCCGATGTTTATAAGGATCTTTACATGTAAGACCATGAAAAGTGGGCAAAAGATGTATTAGCCAAAATGTAGTAGTAGCATCTAAATTAGGAAACGTTCTGCATAAAGGTTGATGAATCAAATCAGGGGCTGTAAGCTTCTTTAAAGTCCTATTTTCGGCCATGATTTCTTCTCCTTCAAAATCAAAATCACTTGCAAATAGGATGTTTGGACTGAGATTGCTTTCTTCGAAATTTGGCAAATATCACTCCTTAACATGCGGAAGGTTATTTCTAATTTCGGATCGTACTGCAAATCACCTTGATTAGAAGATTGAGTTGCGGGTATAAACAAATAGAACAAATGAAAAATAAATTAAAAAGAAGTTAGAGTAAGAAAAATAAATAAAATTCTATGCTAAAATTACTAAAAACAATAAATTAACTAAAAACCTAGAAATAAAAATTATAAAATAAACAACTAAAAAAGCACAAAAATAAATTAGTACCACTCCCTGACAATGACGTCGAAATTTGGCGTATGCTGTCGCAAGTACCCAAAAATAATATATTAACCTCTAAAAATAATTTAGTAGTGGAAGTAAGGATCGATCCCACGAAAAGTGTGTATATCCTTTGTACAATGATTGGGGGGTTTTGTTTGTAATGAAATCAATCTTATAATTAATAGCAATGTAAATAAACGAGTTGTATTAAATCAATAAAATGAACATTGATCTAAGTCAGCTTTTACCATTGGAGATTTATAACCAATCATCGATCCACAAAGAATAATCAATCCACATTCTCAGTATTCACCGTTGGAATTAATTCATATTTCTCCTTAATTTTAGTTAATTAAAAATCAGCGTTCTAATTAATCTTATTTATTAAATAACCGCATACCAGTGTTCAAGATTTAATTTAATAACAGGTTTACACAATAGAGAAATCGATGAACTAGATAACACAAATTAGGGGTGTAAGCGGTCCGATTTTTGCGGTTTTTGACAAATTTTCAAACCAAACCGTTTTGACCGGTTTGAGAAAAACTCAAACCTAAACCAAACCGTTTTGACCGGTTTGAAAAAAACTCAAACCTAAACCTAACGGTTTGGTCCGGTTTTAAACCGCCGGTTTCGCGTATATTTTTTTCCTGTCTAGTATCTACTTTTATGTCATTAATTCAATATATATTTATATCTTACTAGAAATAAATCTAAAACAAACTAAATATATTTACTATAAATTTAAATAACAACAAAATAAAAGTAAAATCACAATAAACTAAAGCATAGTTTTTTATTCGCCCTTTTGACGTTTTAGGATATTACTTTACGATAAAGATACAATACAAGTCCACTAAAATAAATATAAGGTCCAAAAAAACATAACAATGTCCCTTTTCAACTAGCAAAAGGAATAAACGAATTAATTTTGTCACAGGACTCAAGAAACATCTAATTTTGTCACAAAACTCACAGAACTAGTAAAAGGAAGAAACATTCACATACTCAAGAAGTCACAGAACTCATGATCAATTTTGTCCTTCATACACAAAAAAAAATTTAATTAGCAAATTAGAAAAAAAAAAAAAAAAGAATTAAGACACGGATCCATCTAATAATGGCTTCCAAAAGACAAGCTGCAAATATTTTTTCTCCCTCATTCCACTATATATACCCACCTTCATCTTCTGCAATTTAACACAGAATTATATATATTCTCTCATATGTAAACAAATGTCTTTTGTGCACCTGATAGTCCGAATTTCGACTTTAAGCCTTACTCACGATCAATAAATATGTAAACAAATTTCAACTACAAAGTGACAAAATTTCAATTTTAAACCTTACTCACGATCAAATAAATATGCAAGAACCTGAAATAGTCTAATAATATCCGCGAACGTACACTACCGGGGATTGGGAGGTTTGAGATTTCGAGAGCGTTGACGATTTGGGGGAAACCAGGAGGCGCCGCAGGAAGCGAGGCTGCGACCAGCGAGTTGCGAGTAAGAGAAATGGAAATTGGAAGATTAGGGTTGTGACTTGTGAGTATATGGACTTGGGTTGAGCTGTTTAGTGCTACTTCTTTCAAATTTGGGCCTTTTTTTACATATAATTAGGCTTGGGCGGGTCCTAAATCTTAATAATTAATAGGAAATTAGAAATTGACAAAAATACCTACAAAATGACAAAATTATTCAATTTTACAAAATTGAAATTTTGGATAAATTTTCAAAAAAAATCAATTTTTTATTTTTTTTATTTTATATATTTTTTACCGGTCCGGTTTGGTTTCAAACCATAATTAAAATTCTCAAACCTAAACCAAACCGTTTTTGACCAGTTTGATTTGGTTCAAAACCATTTCGTTGACGGGTCCACGTGGCACCAAACCGCCGGTTTCGAAATTGCGGTTTCGGTTCGATTTTTCGGTTTGACGGTTTTTGCTTACAGCCCTAACACAAATACCAGCGGTTGCATTCAATATATTTAAACATTTTTCTTAGATTCAATAACTTTTATCATAGAAAATTATCAAATTCTAGTACTTTACAAGCTAAATGAATCAAACAATTATGGATTTAAAATTTAACTTAGCTATAGATTGTAATACATGAGAAACTAATAAGCCTTTTTAGCAATCAAGCATGTCAACCATATAATTACGCATAGAAGAACATTCAATACTGAAAATATAGATTAAACAATGAAACTAGATGGACCTCATAGTTATAATGTTTTCAAATATTCAGTATCTTTCGATCAAGCACCAAGAATTAGTTACAATTCATGAATCTATGAGCAAAATAATAAATAATGAAGTTTGGAGGCGTTCTGTACGTTCTTCTCCCGTTCTAGGGATTTAAAAATATGTATTTATAGTTGTTTCCATAGGTATTTGACTTAAATTCAGAAATCAAAATTTTTGTATTGGGAAAGAGCCATGTGGCTGCATGGTAGTAAGTCGTGCGGTCGCATAGAACATTGAAAATGGACCCTGAAGTTCGCTGAAATGCCTCTTGTGGCCGCATGGTTTTAAATAATTTTCACCGGATAGCTTTCAGTATTTTGGTCATATCTTCCACTCCTAATGTTCGATTGAGGCAATTCAAGATGCGTTGGAAAGTTAACTCAAAGAGATACAACTTTTCTTTAGATATTATCTTCTAATTATATCATTTACCATGTCAAAAATGGGTCTTAATATGAGGCTGAAAACTGGTGCATAACTTTTTGATTGGAAATTGATATGTGATCATACTTTGATGATATTTCATCCCTTTAACGTCTTCTTTCAGCCAATTGACTCTTAAGTCTTCATCTTTTGTTTCGAAAGAACTTTTGTATATTTGCACGCTAGTCATTGAACTTTCATTTCCTTTCACTTTGGTCGTTGGTCGCTTATTTCTTTCAAATTACACCATATCCATAGAATTGCCACCTAAATCAAAATATGAGGTTAATAAGTACTCTGGCATAAAATAATCATACGAGCACATAAAATAAGAAGGAAAAAATATGCATTTTACATTCCTATCAACTACCTCTTGAATTATCTAAAGCATACAACATATGTTTCCCATAGCGAAGTTGAACGTCATAGGAAAAGCTTTTACATGGATGAACCATCATCCATGTAAGGAAGTGTAGGGGCCTCGGAGAAGAGGGTCGTATCCTAAAAGGGACTACTTCTTGAATTTTCTACATGTCTCCTATGACGAAGTTGAGTGTTATGGGAGAAGCCCATACATAAATGAATCATCCTCCATATAGGGAAACATGGATGCTTCGGAGAAGAGGGACGGATCCCAAAGGAGACTAGCCCTTGAATTATCCAAAGCGTACAACATATGTCTCCCATAACGGAGCTGAGTGTCATGGGAAAAGCTTTTACATGGATGAGCAATAATCCATACAGGGAAGTGTAGGCGCCTTAGAGAAGAGGGTTGTATCCCAAAAGGGACTACTTCTTGAATTCTCTGAAGTGTACAACATATGTCTTCTATGACGAAGTTGAGTGTCATGGAAAAAGCCCATACATGGATAAACCATCTTCTTTGTAGAGAAGTATGGGCACCTCGAAGAAGAGGGTAGGATCCTAAATAGGACTACCTCTTAAATTTTCCAAAGCATATAACATATGCCTCCCATAACGAAGTTGAGCTTCATGGGAGAAGCCCTCATGTGGATGAATCATCCACGATGTAGGAAAGTATATGCACCATGGAGAAGAGGGTTGGATCCCAAATGGGACTATTTCTTGAATTCTTCGAAGTGCACAACATATGCCTCCTATGATGAACTTGGGTGTCATTGGAGAAGCCCTTCCATGGATGAACCATCCTCTATGTAGTGAGCGACTCAGAGAAGATACCTCTTTTATTCTCTGAAACGTACAATATATGCTGCCCATGATGAAGCTGAGCATCATGGGAGAAGTTGTTATATAGATAAACCATCTTCCATTTAGGGAAGTGTGGATGTATCAGAGAATAAGGTCGGATCCCAAAAGAAATTATCTCTTGTATTCTCCGAAGTGTACAACATATGCCTTCTATAACGAAGTTGAGCATCACAGGAGAAGCTCTTACATGGATAAATCATCCTTTATATAAAAGTGTGAGTACCTCGAAGAAGAGGGTCGAATCCCAAAAGGGACTATCTCTTAAATTTTTCGAAGCGTACAACATATGCTTCCCATAATGAAGTTGAGCTTTATGGGAGAGGCAAGCCCTTCGATTATGCTTCAATTATGTATATTAGGCGAAGTCCTCACACTTGACATAAATTTAAGACAGTATAGATTATGTGCTAAAATAAAATTTCATTGATAATGAATAATGAACAATTGGGGGGCCTCAACCATTACATGAAGAAATTTAAGTCCTATACTATGCTGGAGGTGGCAAGGAGTCTGACACCTTAACAACAGAAGATTTTTTGTTTGAAGTCTTGTCTTCAAGAGCTTTCTCTTGGTCGACTTTGAAGCTAACCGCCCTGTTCATTGCATCATCGGCTGGGGTATGAGGTACTTCCTCCAAGAACTCTACTTTTAATTCGACAGCATCCAGTTCTTTCTAAAGCTCCCCTACTTTGTCTACCACTTCGACACAGGCGAACCTTCTCCAACATGGGCTGAAGTGCTGACAGTTTTCCATCAAGTGAAAGTTAGCAACGTAGTTTTCACCACCTCCTACTTGCCTTCAGAGCATCAGCTTTAGCTTACTTCACTTCATTTACATAATATGTTAGCTAAGACTCCAAGAACCCAGCTTAGTCTTTCAGGCCGACATTTTCTAAGTTGGCCTTCTCCAAAGCTTTAGCCGTAAGCTTCTGGTGATTATTTGATGTCTCCACCTTTTTCATTAAAGAAACCACTTTACAATGGGACTCGTGGAATTATTTCTTCAAAGCTTCAATTTCAGCTAAGATGGAATCCAACTTAGCTGCCTCTTCAGTACGCTGGACCTTCAACTCTTTAGATTCGAACCTCAATCTTTTAGCCTGCTTCTCCTTTTGGGCCAACTTCTCAACCGACTCTTGATTGCGCGTCTAAATGTTCTTCAGAACTACTTGACATTCAAGGGCAACCCCAAAAGCCCTAACACTTTGGCTTACTAGGGTTACCGTCAAATCTACTGCGTTACAAGTGGCTACATAATTCTACCACCTATCAGTTCAGAATATATAAAAATTGGTAGTGGTAGCATAGACTTTACCTAGTACCATATCCAATACTATAGGGATAATCTCATCATCTTACCCTGCCAGAAACTTTCCTAATTTCCTAGGGTCCGAACCACATGAGTTTTCTCAACATCTTTGGAGGTCTGCTCCACATCTTTAGTAGCCTCTTCACTAGCCTTCATGGTCCTTTGAGCCTTGGTAGCAGAAAAAGGAAGACTACATCAGTTTAGCGGGTGGTAGGGACGAAGGTAGTTAAGTTGCTGAGGTACTAGAAATGCCAAACTTCTTGTAGCAAAACTAGTGGTGTGGGAGATCTTCTTCTTCTTATGAGGGTCATCCCTCATCGTTTCTTTCCCCTTCTCATGAGATGCCTCTTTATCACTTTTTCTTCAGCTTGCTCCTCGCTAAAGTGTTCTAATTTCCCTCTGACATGCTTAGAAGTACCATAGAAGGACTTTAAAGCCTTATAATTAACAGTAAAAGTGGCCCTCAAGATGGACGTTATGTCAGGAGTGGGGTATTTCTTCTCACAATTTTCTGCAAAAGCAACAAAATTATGTTAATTTATCTGGCATAGGAAAAACGGAAGTTAAATACGTTCATCTACCTCTAGAAGCCATGATAGGTACGTTTTTACATACTTATTTTACTATCAAAACATGACCAATTGTTGATTAATATGTTGGAATGTAACTTAATTTTATGTAATTATATTTTGCAGAACGAGTCATGAATGTAGCGGACATAAGAAGAAACAAGTAAAAAATGACTAAAATGAAAGAAAGTGAAAGTTCAGGGACTAAAAATTATTTCAGGGCTCATGAAGAAGGTTCGAGAATGCTAAGGGTCGATTGGAAGTAATTAGAAGTCAAAAAGGAATGAAATATGATCAAAATATTATCAAAATCAATTTCCAATTCGCACAAGATATATTTCAGATTTTTAGCCGAAAATTAAGACCCATTTTTGGCATAGTAAAAGTCCGAATTGAAAAAGATATGCTTCTAAAAAAGTTGTATATCTTTGAGTTATCTTTCCAACGCATTTTGAATTTTCTAAATCGGATATTGGAAGAGAAAGTTATAACCAAATTACTGACTGCAGTGCAAAAACAAAAAATCCGCACGCGAATGCAACTTTCCTTATTCAATTAGAACTCTTTTGGAAACCAATTTGGATGTGATTTTCATCTAATTTCTGACTCCTACAAATGCTTAACAGCAAAATACATATGGAGAGCCCCCATATACCATTTTTTTCCTCTTTGGCTCAAGAAACTCATGGAGAACTAAAACCTTTAGTGAAGTTACGAAGGAACTCAGTTGGAATTTGTGATTTCATATCTTTTATTAATTTAATTTGATCTTTTCATTGTCAAATAATGTTAGAATTTCGATTGTCATTCTCTTGAATTTATATTGAAATCATTTTAATATTTACAAAAATTTTCATGGATTCAGTCATACTTTTTTCATTGTTCAATCAAACTATTTATTGAATTTCAATTTTAATTATTTGTTGTTGAGATTGGTTTAACAATTATTATATCTTTCATAGATTAGTCATGCTTCTTCTACCATTAGATTGAATTAGTTGTTAAATTTTAATCTCAATTTCACTTTATTGGCGGATTGATTACTGCCTTATGCTTGATTCATATGGTCAATCTTTGATCTTGTTCCAATAAAATTGTGCGAATATATTTTAAGTCTAAATTCTAGAATTACATTTATAAATTAAATTGATTTTCACTATATATCTTCCGATTAGAGTGCTGACATGAAAGCCTCTAATTGTGTTATAAAAATGAATAATTGATATGATTGATCCAATCTAATTGATGGAATTCTGATGCTTCACTGCTTCAAATTATTGATTTTAATTTCACCTTTCAATATTGAATTTTATTACATATTTGAGAGAACAATTCAGTCTTTTGATCCTTTAAATATTCTTCTATCTCTCTGTGGATACGATACCTCAAAGTTGTACTACAACTATCGCGTTATTCTTTGGGAGACAGTACAAAATACGTAAGGATCGACTATAAATGAGTGACATCGTTCCTTTTATTTTGTTTTTAGTTAGTTTAATTTTTTATTGTATTTTTCATATTTTCACTTTATTTTCGTTTACTTTTTCTATGAGCAGGTATCGAGGAGAAAGAGGACGATCTGCAGACAGACCCGACATTGAGTTTGAACATCTTTTTAACCTTGTTTTTTATTCTATATCTGTTAAAACTGACACTTCATCACAAAACACAATGTCGACAATGAATATGATGTACCGTATAGAATTTTGCATGATTATCTGCACTCCACGCGTACATCTACACCTTCATGTATTATGTTTCCACCCAATATGACACGTGTAGATTTTAAACCTGTAATGATTCAACTTCTCAAATTTCCATGGACTTGAAAATGAGAACCCGTATGTACATGTTAGGGAATTCGAAGAGGTTGTAGTAACCTTTCACAATCAATATGGTACACTGGATGCAATTAGGCTCAAAATTCTTCCCATTTTCTCTTAAAGAAAGGTTGTATTAATTGAGACCACGTTCGATTAGAACTTGAGCTGAAATAATCCAAGCGTTCTTTGGCAAATACTTTCCCCAACACAAAAAACTACTGCTTTGAAAAAGCAGATCTCTTTTTTTTTATCTAAAAGGAGAGTGAAACTTTATATCAAGCGTGAGAAATGTATAAAGAACTCCAAACTCTTTGTCCGCACCATGGTTATGAGAGTTGGAGTATCGTGAGCTATTTCTATGAAGGGTTAACATCCAAAGAGCGTCAGTTTGTTGAAACGATGTGTAATGGTGATTTCCTACAAAAAGATCCAAATGAAGCTATATGATATTTAGATAACTTAGCTGAGAAAGCCCACACCTGGACTGGCCCTAGTGCCACTGATAGCACCAATAGATCATGAGCTATAGGAAATCCTTCTAGTGCAGGCATCTAAGATCTTAGGGAAGAAGACAATCTTAGAGCTAAGGTAGAAGCCCTGACTAGAGAAATTGAGAACCCAGACACTAGTAGTTCAAAGCCTACATCTACTGTTGCTCGTGTTGAGTCTTCTAGATCGTGTGGTGTGTGTGGTGGACTTGATTATCCAGTGCAAGAGTGTTTTGCTCTAGCTGAGATGATGGGGGTTTATGATGAACACTGTAATGCTTTAAGTCTGTACAAAAAGCCTTATGCCCCATATTCTGAGACCTACAATTAGGAGTGGCGGAATCATCCTAATTTCAGGTAGAAATCTGATAACTAGCAACCTACTCAGCCACCTAGAATTTTCAATACATCATCACATCAACACTCAACTTCTATGAATTCTTTAGAGGACACCATGCATGCTTTTATGGAGGCTCAGGAGAAAACAAATCAAAAGTTTGAAACCATGATCAATTAAGTTGTTGAGGAGAGTAAGGAAATGAAAAGCCATATAACCAAATTTACTAATGCCTTAGCAATAGGGGAACGTGGAAAATTTTCGGCTCAACCTCAACCTAACCCTAAGGGACACCATAAGGCTCAAACTTCAGGTGTACAAAACAACCTTAACGAGATAAATGCTATCACCACTCGATCTGGGAAGGTTGTAGAACTAATCATTAAGCTTGGGAAAGCAGAAGAAAAAGAGAAAGACTCCAGTAATTCTAAAGAGGGTGAGCCTAGTGATAAGATGGTGGAAAACCTAGCTCAAGAACCCTTTCCTCAAGCTCTAAAGCCTAATGTAAAAGCTAGTAGCCAACATGATGAGATCTTAGAACACCTTAGGCAGGTAAAAATCAATCTACCTCTCTTGCATGTGATTTCTCGAATTCCTATATATACAAAAGTCTTCAAAGACTTGTGCACTGTGAAAAGGAAGCATCATGTTAAGAAAACTGCTTTCTTGATCGAGCAAGTGAGTGCGGTGATTGAGCAGAGAGTCCCACCAAAATATAAGAATCCTAGTTGTCCTACAATTTCTTATATCATTGGGAATTGTAAGTTTGTACAAGCTCTTCTTGACTTAGGACCTGGTGTTAACCTCATGTCTTATGCCATTTATCTACTGCTAGGCCTAGGTGAGATTAAACCTACAACCGTAGTTTTATAATTGGCTGATCGTTCAACTATAAGACCTAGAGGAGTAGTTGAGGATGCTTTGGTGCAAATAAACAAATTTTACTATCCTGTTGACTTCCTAATTCTAGATTTGAAAGTTGATGTGAATGTGAACTCCAAAATACCTATTATTCTTGGTAGACCCTTTCTTGCTAATACTAATGCTCTTATCAATTGTAGGAATGGTCTAATGAAGCTATGTTTTGGAAATATGACTCTTGAAGTTAATATTTTTCACATCACTAAGAAGCTTATAGAAGATGATGAGTGTCATCAAACGTACATGGTTGATGCACTCACTCAGGAGGATGTACCTGCAACCATTGATTTCAACCCTTTAAACTCATTTCTTACAAATTTTGAAATCCCTGCACATTACCATAATGAAGAATATGCTAATATTTGTGTTGTTTTTGCTAAATTTTAAGGTTATGGGATATCACCATGGCAACCAAATTTTGAAAAACTACCAGCTAGAACTGGAGGATAGCAACCATCAAGTATTGAGAGTTCAACATCGGAGCTGAAACCACTACCCCCAGGACTGAAACATGTGTTCCTTGGACCAGATGACACTTTTCCTGTAATTATTTCTTCAGAATTAAATGCTTCTCAAGGTAAACAGCTTTTGAACATTCTGAATGAACATAAATCTGCACTAGGATGGACTATAGCTGATATTAAGGGTATAAGCCCTCTAATTTGCTCACATAAAATTCACCTAGAGGAGAGGACTAATCCTAAAAGAGACTCCCAGCGTAGGTTAAACCCTACCATGAAAGAAGTTGTTAAAAATGAGGTGCTTAAGCTGTTAGATACTGGTATTATTTACCCCATTGCAGATAGTAAATGGGTTAGTCCAATGCAAGTGGTTCTTAAAAAGTCTGGTGTCACGGTGGTTAAAAACGAACTTGGTGAAATGGTCCTTGCAAAGATTGTGACTGGATGACGCATGTGTATTGATTATAGGAAGTTGAATGCTGCCACTCACAAGGACCATTTCCCCCTCCCATTTCTGGACCAAATTCTTGAGCGTGTGGCTGGCCATCATTTTTACTGTTTTTTGGATGGTTATTCCAGTTACTATCAAATTGAGCTAGCTTTGGAGGATCAGGAAAAGACCACATTTACTTGTCCTTTTGGTACCTATGTATTCCGTAGGATGCCATTTGGATTATGTAACGCTCCTGCTCATTTTCAACGATGTATGATGAGTATGTTTAGTGATATGGTAGAAACCTGTATGGAAGTTTTTATGGATGACTTAACTATTTTTTATACTTCTTTTGATGCAAGCTTGTTAAACTTGGAGAGAGTTCTAACCCGATGTGAGGAAAATGGGTTAGTTTTGAATTGGGAAAAATATCATTTTATGATATCTTCAGGTATTGTCCTAGGTCATGTTGTTTCATCTAAGGGGATAGAGGTTGACAAATCTAAGATTGAATTAATTTCCAAACTGCCCACACCTAAGACAACCAAAGATATTAGATCTTTCCTTGGCCACGCAGGTTTTTATAGAAGGTTTATACAAAATTTTTCATCCATATCCAGACCTTTATGTAATCTCTTAGGCAAAGATGCTACCTTTGATTGGACCCATCTTGCCAAAAGGCGTTTAAAACTTTGACCGACAAGCTAACTTCAGCACCCATAATGCACACCTGATTGGTCATTACCATTTGAAATTATGTGTGATGCTAGCAATTATGATGTAGGTTCTGTCCTTGGGTAACGAAAGGAGGGTAAACCTTTTGTCGTTTACTATGCTAGTAGGACCTTAAATAGTGCTCAAATGAACTACTCCATAATTAAGAAGGAACTACTAGCTGTAGTCTTTGCTTTAGATAAGTTTCGATTCTATTTAATTGGTTCTCCTATCACAATCTTCACATACCATTCTGCTCTTAAGTGCCTTCTTTCCAAGAAGGATGCTAAAGCACGACTAATTAGGTGGATTTTACTCCTACAAGAATTTGACATTGCTATTAAAGATAAAATGGGGTAGAAAATGTGGTAGCAGACCATTTATCTAGGTTAACTTTTTAGGACAATGTGAATCAATTGCCCATTAGAGATGACTTCCCAATGAACATTTGTTTTCTGTTTTCCCAATGACCTATGCCTATTTAAATACTGTCCTGATCAGATTTTGAGGCGTTGTGTACCCAATGAGGAGACACCTAGCGTACTAGACTTTTGTCATTCACAGGCTTGTGGCGATCATTTTTCCATGAAAAAGACTGCTGCAAAAATTTTGCAATGTGGTTTTTATTGGCCTACTTTATTAAAAGACACTAACATTTACTGTAAATCTTGTGAGAAGTGTCAAAAGCTTGGAGCTGTATCTCGACGCAATATGATGCCATTGAACCCCCTTCTAGTTATAGAAGTTTTTGATTGTTGGGGTATTGATTTTATGGGACCCTTTCCACATTCTTTTGGTTATTTGTACATCATTGTGGTTGTTGATTATGTGTCCAAATGGGTCGAAGAAGCATTTTGTCGAGCCAACTACAATAAAACAGTTGTGAAATTCCTTAAAGAGAATGTGTTATCTAGGTTTGGTACACTAATGGTTATCATTAGCGATAGGGGTACACATTTCTGTAACGTTCATTTGAGGCTCTAATGAAAAAGTACGAGCTCATTCATAAAATATCAACTGCTTATCATCCCCAGACCAGTGAACAAGTTGAATGAGCCAATAGGGAAATCAAGCAAATTTTGGAGAAAACTTTAAACTCTAATCGTAAGGACTGGTCGTTAAGATTGAATGACACACTTTGGGCCTACCGAACTGCTTTTAAGACCAATTTAGGCATGTCACCGTATAGACTTGTATTTGGAAAACCTTGCCATTTGCCTATAGATTTCGAGCACCGAGCCTTTTGGGCTATCAAACACTTTAACTTCGATCTAGAGGAAGGTAGTAAACTTAGGAAGTTTCAGTTAACTGAGTTGGAGGAGTTGATAAATGATGCTTACGAGAATGCTGAACTTTACAAAGCAAAAATCAAAACGTTTCATGATTGACACATTCTTGAAAAATATTTGAACCAAATCAGAAAGTTTACTTGTATGATTCCCGACTCCATAAATATCCAGGGAAACTTCGTTCTAGGTGCTCTGGTCCTTTTGTGGTGAAACAGGTCTTTAATCATGGGACAACTGAAATCGAGGACCCTAAAGATGGTAGGGTGTTTAAAGTAAATGGACAGCGTTTAAAGATAGCGTATCGGCAACAGGTGCCTGTGGAGGAAGAAATTCCTCTTGCAGACCCGATTTATCATCTTTGACACCTTCTGGTCCGTCCGTCACTTTACTTTTCTGTACTTTCATTTTTTGAATTTTTTTTGTTTGTTTTGCATTATTTTAGTTTCTTTCATTTCTTACATTACCATCCAATTGAGTACTATCAGGCTTCTTATACCTCAAGTTTCTGTTGACTCACTGCCATGCTCAGGTGACATCTTTCCCTTATTTTCTTTAGTATTCATGCTTAAACATTGAGGACAATGTTTCAATTATGTTTGGGGGTAGAGTATGAGCTTTCATTCATCTCTTTATTGCAATTTTTGCATGTTTGTGTGTTTAAAAAAAATCATTTTTTTATCTTTTAGCATTAGATTTTAATTGTTGTTTCTTGTGGGGGTTTAACAAATGTGCCAGCTATGATGTGATTATTGGAATAGGTTTCAACTGTGAATGATGAAAATTGTGCAGTATGAGATTAGTCTAAACCTGTTTATGTAGAACTTGATATTTCCTATGCACATCACTTGTGTTTGAGTAGTAATTCAGTTCATTTTGTAGAGGATAGTGGAACTTAGTGATACAACCTAATAACCTCTAGTGTTGTATTCCATAAATCCAAATATAGGCTAGTTTGGAAATGATTGAACTGTTACAGGGAAACACTGAGATGAGTAGGGATTCCATGCATGAAAACCTTGTGTGGATTGTTTGAAACCAATTGAGATAAAAACGAGGTGAAAGCTTTAAGTTAGAGGTTAATTTTAAAAATTGGATGTCTAAAAGAAAAGGGGGCATTGAACTAATGTTTGAGTACATAAAAAAAATCTTTTCAAGCCTATATAATTCGGGTGATCAAGCCTATGAGGGTGATTTAAAACCTGGTGCCCTATTATCATCTTACTTGGGAGTTATCGACCTAAAACTCGCTATATGGGTTATATAGAAAGCAAATAAGAAGATGCTCAAATAAAAAGAGGAAAAGAAATGGAGAAAAAAATATATTCAAATACATTGATTACGCCCTAGACATCCAGTTGACAAAACTACATATTTGACAAGAAGCAAGTAACTTAGTCTAGTCTTAAGGGTTAAAGCAATAGAAAATATAAGAGAATCCCGACTTTTTGAAGTGTGGACTTGTAGGAGTAATGTCTATCCAAACTAAAAGAGGGTAAGGAACAGAATTGAATGGATTCAATTTAGGATACACCGCGAGAAAATTGAATGAAAATCATAAGTTTTGGGGTGTCTGTATCTCTCTCGAGAGGAAAGTACATATTTGACTACTATGGGTTAGGGATTGAACCAATCATAATCTTAATATGTTGACATGGTTTTTACACACACTCGTTAGGTTATACATGTAACAGGTGGAGACTAATTTAATTTTTGCACTGTTGTAATTGTTCATTTGTCTAACTACCAAATTTCAAACTTGAGACACGACATATTGTTAAATCATGTTGTTCGTAGAGTTGAATTACATTGTTGTTGTTTGAGGACAAACAATAGTTCAAATTTGTGGGAGTTTGATAAGTGGGTTTTTACATATTTATTTTACTGTCAAAACATGAGCAATTATTGATTAATATGTTGGAATATAACTTAATTCTATATAATTTATGTTTTGCAGGACGAGTGATGAATGTAGCGGAAATAAGAAGAAACAAGTAAAAAAAATGACCAAAATGGAAGAAAGTGAAAGTTCAGGGACTAGAGTGTAAATACTTAAAAATTATTTCGGGGCTCATGAAGAAGGTTCAAGAATGGTAAGGGTCAATTTGAAGTAATTAGAAGTCAAAAAGGAATGGAATATGATCAAAATATTATCAAAATCAATTTTCAATTCGTACAAGATATATTCCAGATTTTTAGCCGAAAATTGAGACCCATTTTTGGTATAGTAAAAGTCCGAATTGGAAAAGATATACCTCTAGAAAAGTTGTATCTCTTTGAGTTATTTTTCCAATGCATTGAAGCTTCTAAATCTGATATCGGAAGAGAAAGTTATAACCAAATTACTGATTGTTGTGCAATGACAAAAAATCCACGAGCGAATGCAACTTTCCTTATTCGATTAAAACTCTTTTGGAAATCAATTTGGACGTGATTTTCATCCAATTTCCGACTCCTACAAATACTTAACAGCAGAATACATATGGAGAACCCCCATACACCATTCTTTTCCTCTTTGGCTCAATAAACTCATAGAGAACTAAAACCCTTGGTGAAGTTAAGAAGGAACTCAGTTGGAATTTGTGATTTCATATCTTTTATTCATTTAATTTGATCTTTTCATTGTCAAACAATGCTAGAATTTAGATTTTCATTCTCCTGAATTTATATTGAAATCGGTTTAATATTTACAAGATTTTTCATGGATTCAGTCATGTTTTTTCCACTTTTCAATCAAACTATTTATTGAGTTTTAATTTCAATTATTTGTTGTTGAGATTGATTTAACAATTATTATATCTTTCATAGATCCGTCATACTGCTTCTACCATTAGATTAAACTAGCTGTTAAATTTTAATCTCAATTTCACTTCATTAGCGGATTGATTACTGCCTTATGCTTGATGTATATGGTCGATCTTTGATCTTGTTATAATAAAATTTTGCGAATATGTCTTAAGGCTAAATTCTAGAATTACATTTATAAATTAAATTGGTTTTCACTATATATCTTTCGATTAGAGTGTCGAGATGAAAGCCTCTAATTGTGTTATAAAAATGAATAATTGATATGATTGATCCAATCTAATTGAGAGAATTCTGATGTTTCACTGCTTCAAATTATTGATTTTAATTTCACCTTTCAATATTGAATTTTATTACACATTTGAGAGAACAATTCAGTCTTTTGATCCTTTAAATATTCTTCCATGTCCCTGTGGACACGACACCCCAAAACTGCACTACAACTACCGTGTTATTCTTTGGGCGTAATCAAGCCATTAATCCGAAATCTAAGAAGAACTTGCTACGTTCGATGAAGTTGTCGAAGTGGCTCGACCACTAAGGGCATCTATATATGTTTTCGACAACATCCCATTCAGCCTGGGACAGCTCGAACCGGTATCCTAAAATTGTAAAACAAACAACGTCAGTCAAGGAAAAAGAGAATTTAGAAAGAAATCTGCTTACGCTCTTCGAAATACTGGGTCGACATAGTGGCAACTGAGACTTTATCTTCCTCGACGATCTGCCATCTACCTTTTACCCAGAACTAGGTCACCTTCTACCCTTTGATAAAAGAGGGTAGACCCACTACAAAAGGAGCATAGGCTCGATCATGTAATACCACCATTTCGACTCTCCTATTCCCAAGTATACGGAGTTGAAAAAGTGTTTGGAAGATGTACAGAGACATCCTCACGAAGCTAGGTCTCCTTCCAAAGGAAGTAAACCCTAACTAACTGGCTCTACTCATTTGGTAGAAGTTGGGTCGGAGCCAACACGTAAGTCCTCAGCACCTCCTTAAAAAATGGGTGTAGAGGTAGACGCATGCCTGCCTTGAATAGGTATTCACTGACAACCATACATCCCCGATCTCGGATAACAGTCACGTTCGTTGGCCTTGGGCACAAGGAGTTCTATTGTATTAGGGTTCAATACTTTTTACTAATTTCAGCTTACCTCTCGAGGGTCATAACAGAAGCAATCGTAGCAGCCCCACATTCTTCATCGTAATCAATATGACCCTCACTCATGGCCCACAAACCCCCCACTCGACCCACCAAGCAAGGCTTGTTCCTCAACTTGTACAAAGGTCACCCTGGTTTGGTGTTAGATTTGGAATTGTACATTGTCGAATGTTCCTTATTATGCTATGCAGTTCATATATGTTGTGGGAATCCAAACATTTTTGTCTCGCTTATATAGTTTTTCCCATGCCCAAGCCAAAGTATTTTCTCAACTTACTAAATAATCCATCAAAGCGTGTCGGAATTAGCTTACGTGGACACGAGTATGCTTGTATCTATTGTCCACGTGTGCATACAAAAAGCAAAGTCAACGGAACCTATCAATTCCTATCTATAAAATCATAAATTCTTTTGAATTGATACTTTAGTATAAAAATTGCATATTGGACCAGTTTACCTAAATTGTATGATTTCATTAAATAGATATAATAGTACACTCATACATCCAATTTTCATTGATAAATTGCCACGTTTTCATAATTGATTGTTACAAATAGATTATAATCATTACACTATGCATATTAAATTCTATATTCGATTTGAACGTTATAATTGATCACAACGTAAAATATATGAGTTGTACATATTTAATCGATATGTTTACTATGTTGGCAGAACGTTATATTAGTCTAAAAGAATATTATCTACTCCTGAATTGCATGATATTAAAATTTCAATATTAAAGAAAAATATTGATTTATTGCTTTAGAAGAAACATAGTTTTACATTAAATTAATATATTAGAAAAATAATTAGCTGTTATTGAACTAAGTACAATTTAAATATTCAAATATTCAAAAAGAATATTGCAAAATTTATTGAATCAATCGTAATTCTAAAAAAGACATTTATGCTAATTTGAAAGAAGCACAATCCTTATTCAATGTTCCAAAAGAGTCAATATGTGTGCTATGAAGAGACAAACTTACTATTGCTAGTAATTTGTTCTTCACTAAGCCTCTGCTCGTCTCTCACTTTTTCAAAATTCATTGTTCTACATATTCATTTTTAACTACACATTCACACGATAAAATATTCTATAGTAAATTCAAACATTTTCCTACTTTTAACCATACATTTTCCCAAAAATCATTATTTAAAACAACATTTTTCCCAAAAAGTAAAGGTCCCGAACAGGGGCAAAATAAAATAGCAACTAACAAGTTTTAAATAGTTTTTCTTAGCCACCGTTTGACCTCATTAAAAGTATAATACATTTTTCTCTTTCTTCTTCTCAATCATATATCCTCCAATAAAATAATATTACACTTAAATCGAGAAAAAAAATATTCAACCACCCATTCTCCAAAATTCACTATTTCAAAAATTATAATGCTAAACAATGGGGGCAAACGAGGGCTAAAATTGATACATTATACTAATATTAATACAATTAAAATAAAAACATTACATTGAATCAAAAGTCCACTAACTCTTAACATTTTATTGCTTGCATATCCAATTATATCATCAATGTATCAATAATGATGTAGAATGAAAATTTAAATGAACATGTATTGAAGAACTAGAAGATTCTTCAATCCATTGAATTCATATATAATGCTTGTTTTCTATATCATAAATTGGTCATTGACCATCACTAACTAAAGGTTGGACTAAATCTCTATAATCTTAGAAATTAATGAGGGCGATATATGGGGTTTCATCACCCTCCATCTTGATCATTTAGACACTATTTGTATCTAATAGATATAATATATCCTTTAGATAATTGCACGGTATTCACAACCTGAAATTTGTGAAATTAATTTTGAAATTTTGAATTATGAACATAATTTTCGGATTATTCAATCAATACATTGTGCCTTGTTAATTTTAGTGACCCAAAATATCAATATTTTAATAAGTGTTAGTTCATATGACAATATGGATGTAATCGAACCAAACCGAAGGTCGCGACTCAGGTAAAAAATGGCTCGAACTTTTTTGACCCGAGAAAGTCAGTCGAGCCGAGTTAAAGCCCAATCAAAAAATTAAAGCTTGGCTCAGACTTTTTGCTCAGGCCTTATCGAGCCGAGCATGCTCTTTTTCTTAGTCATGAAATTTGAAAAAAAAAAATTAATAGATAGCTACAGTTGTAGGAATTGTAGCTGCCTACGTCTCCTTGTCGGCTACAGGAAACTTTGTGTTACCTATCTAACATGCTTGCATGCAAGCAGGTTGCTTGCTTTTGCAGGCAGCTACAATTATCGTCACAAGCCAAAATGGCCAATGTCATGAGCCATTTTGGCCTGTCACATAGGCCGAGCTGGCTTCGGGTCATACCGTACCCCGAAAATGAGGCTTGGTGGAAATGAGCAGCGAGTCGATCCATAGGCCGAGTCGGCTCAAGCTCGGATCGTTCCTCGAGAATGAGGCTCTATGGAAACAAGCAGATAGTTGAGTCGGTTCAACCTTTTTTCAGGCCATGCCGCGAACAACTCAAGCTATTGAGCCAAATCTACATCCCTAGATGACGATAAATAGTTTAACATTATTGTTTATTAAACGTTTTCAACTAATTTCTAAATCAGAATTATTGAAAAAAAAAATTGCTTTCCAATGCTATTTATGGAATGCTATTAACATCATGCCAACATTAAAAAAATTTCATCTTATTGTTGATGATTATTTGATCATATCATGATACTTCGATAAGTACTATCTACTTTGATTGTAACTCTCATTTTGAATACTATAAGTAAAAGATCTTAGTTCTCAATAAAATACATATTTTGAGTTTTGATGATTATTTAATCTTATTGTGATACTTCGATAAGTGCTATCTACTTTGATTGTAACTCTAATTTTGAACACTATAAGTATATGATCTTATTCCTCAATAAAACACATATTTTGAGTTTTGACTCTCCTTTTTCTCTTATATTTCTCTTTTGTTCCTTTAATTTCATAACAAAAATTGGATATATTTATGATTTTTGAAGATAAGTACGATATTTTTGATGTTATCCCAAATTCTATAACCTTAACTGGGTTACTTCGTTAAGCATCTCTGTGGCCTAATAAAGTTATGTTTGGGTTATTTTCCTCGTTTATTTGTTTCTTAAAATTGGGCTAATAGTTAGGCGGTTTCAACTATGACCAAACAGTAAAACATTCCTGTTTCCACTCAAAACAGCCGTCGGGAACTTGAGACTTGAGAGACCCATTATCCGGCGAATATTTCGACTTCGGCATCGAATCCAACGGCGACTGAGCGATCACTAGCAGGAAATTGGGTACAGGTAATTCCCCTTATCCTTTTATTTTCTATAGTCTAATCTTTTTATCATCTGCTTCTTGAATTTTCCATTTGTCCCCTTTTATCTGGGTCTAGGTTTTCTCTCGTCCTATCTTTCTTTTAATTTTTCTTTTGCAGTTTTCTTTTTCATTTTTCCTTTATCGTCTCGTTTTTTTTCCTGAATTGTTTTCTTCTATTTGGGCTGTTCTCTTTTCTTTTTACGACAAGCTTATGCAATGTTAATGTTGTTTATTGATCTGGTTTTTCTGCTGCAATATATAAGAAAATGCTACCTTTTTATTAAGAATCTTCTTTAATTATTTCTCAATTACCGTTGAGGAAATTGTTTGTGTTGAGGTGTCTACGCCTCAAAGTGCCTAGAGGTCTAAACTTGTGCCCTAAATAAGGCAATATGACTATTGGACGGTCATTGCTGAATTGAGCTGTCACAACTACCCTTGGTTCAGATTGGATGACCTGGAATGCTATTGCATAGAAATTGCTGTGCATGAGAAATGTTGACATTTGTGTCGAAATTTTCAATTTCCACTAGGATATTACTTTTGACAAACCAAATTAACGTGGCCTAGGTGTAGAAGTTTTTCTCTAATTCCAAATAGTCAAGCCACATAAATGGAGGTTGTTGCATCTTCTGGGGGAGCTCACAGAACTGTGAATGTCGAGCCTGCTCATAACCTCTTAAGTCTTGGGTATTACAATCTGGATTCCTTCTGATGCTCGATCTGTTGGAATATAAGCATGTTCAGCAGCACATCAGATCACACAACCTCAGCTCACGTTCAGCTCATTCCAGCTCATTCTAGTTTCTTTTTAGTTTGTTATTAGTTGTTGATTTGTTAGAATTTAGTCCAGCCCTTCAATTCTATAGACTTCCATGTAGTGATTAGTTGATAGATTAGTTAGCTATTTTTCTCTATAAATATATTAGTATGCATTGTAATTTCTCAAGTTGAATGAATGAAATATTCTTCTTCTTCCCTGCCATTTACAGCAGGTTCTATCCTTTTATTTTCTTAATATGATATCAGAGCAATGCTCCTTCCGTCTGCAACTCTGTTTGCCTTTTTTTTCTTCAGTTGGCAATTCTGCCATTGATGATTTATCAGTTTAGCACTCGCAACAGCTGTGACCAGAGCATCACTCGTTGTTTCACAGAGCTGTATTTTCGGGTGATGAATCACATCACTGATTCTGTTTCTTTCCAGCTTTCTACTGGAATTTGTAAGTTGTTGTAGATCTGCAAAATCAGATCGATTCATCCTCTTCAATGAGCAATTCCGCCATTGTCGAGCGTTTTCATGAAAGTTATTCAGATTTCCATTGTCTTTGTCCTCCTTTTATGGAGTTTTTCATGGAATTTATTCCAATTCCATTTCCCTCTTGTTAAAGTGAGATTTGTCAAATAAATTCAGCTATTGACAATTCGTTTTTCTTCATCATTAATGCAATTCAATTCAGTTCCAAAGTCGGACAGGATTGTAAATTGGTTTACAAGAAGAACATGATAACTCCGTCGAAACTTGTAAGTGGTTTGTGTAGGGGTGGACCTAGCTCCGGCCATCCTTCGCTGCCGCTCATTCCGGGTCCGTCGGAAGCTGCAAGTTCTCGCCGGTGAGTAGCCGTCCGCCGGTGAAGAAGGAGGAGCTGCGCCCACTGATTCTTATGTTTTAATTTTTTTGGGCCTTATTTAAAAAAAAGGCCCAATAAGTGATTAGCCCACAAAAAAAAACCAATTTAGCGCAATTCAATTACTATTTACCCATTGTTTGTCCAGTAGAGAGAGGAGAGAGTAGACGACTGACGATTATGGCGAAATCGAAGGTTGACAATTACCCATTGACTGTGACTGTGGTTGGAGGTTGGTGGACTGCCGGTTGGAGCTTCGAAATCAAAGGTAAGAATCTTTTACCTACTTATTTACCAAAAAAATCTTGGATTGTTTACAAGTTATTTTAAGAATTTTTTTTTGTAACAAACAATCATTTACTTTCAGTCAGTTGCAAAGCTCGTAAGGGAATGGAGGAAATTTGCTTATATTTAGCTTGCATTTTTACTTTTATCGCATTTTCATCTTTTTCTTTGTAGGAAGCAGTTAGTGATCTCATGTTATCTTGGACTTTGTTTACTTTCTGGTAGTATGTTAAGAACTAAAATACACAGAATTTAAGAAAATGACATGGAACTTTGTAGTTTACATTATCTAATTGTAAATAATCTTTGATGACCCTAGATGGATGTCAGACATCAAATTATAGAACTGAAATATATTTTCATATGTATATACTTTTTATGTTTTAGTTCATTTAAATATGTATCGAATTATATTTTCGGCTATAATGATCGGTCAAATGTCACGGGTCAACGGTCACCGTGACTCCGCCCTAGCTGAACAAAAGTTCTAGATTCGCCCTTGGATTTGTGCACAGATTATGCTTTTCTCAGTTGCTTGATGCGGTCAAGAAAATCTCCAACTGCAGATTGGGTTGCAAAATGTGTCATCATCATTTCTGATTTCATATCTGTGCATCGTTGTTTCTTCCTGTACCTTCGAGAATTTCTTGACAAAATATTTTTTTCCCCCTGGCACTTCTTGGTACAGTTGTTGGATGAAGCTGGAGTGGTGCTCCCAACAGTCACGACTCAAGATTTCATCAGATTCAACTAGAATTAATAATTTGATGGATCTAGTTCTTAGAGTTCTCCTCTTTATTACATCACAGACTCTGCAGATATCTTCTTCCAATCCTTGCATCTCTGTTTTCCTTTCCAAGTTCAAGACGTTCCATCTTGAGGGGGGAGTGTTACAATGTATGCATGTTCAGCAGCACAGCAGATCACACAACCTCAGCTCACGTTCAGCTCATTCTAGTTCCTTCTAGTTTCTTCTTTAGTTTGTTATTAGTTGTTGGTTTGTTAGAATTTAGTCCCGCAATTCAATTCTAGAGACTTCCATGTAGTGATTAGTTGATAGATTAGTTAGCTATTTTTCTCTATAAATAGATTAGTATGCATTGTAATTTCTCAAGTTGAATGAATGGAATATTCTTTTTCTTCCCTGCTATTTACAACAGGTTCTATCCTTTTATTTTCTTAATACGATCATTGCTAAGATTATTAGACCTGACTCCATCTAAAATACAATAGAGACAGCCGTTTCCAGTTGCTTCTTTCATATCTTGAAGGAACTTAGCAGTTACTTTAATTACCAGATAAACTCTGTCTCTATGGGGCAAACAGACCTCTCTCTCTTCTAAAATAGACGTCAAGTGATGTTAGTATAATATTAGGGAGGCTTATCAAAAAAGTATAATACTAGGGAGTAAATGAATCTTATCATAGTAGAATATAATTGAAATTTGTGTATCATACCCTCTATTTATCTGAATTGTACCTATCAGTGTCACTCTTATACAAAATATATGCTTTCACTTACTTGATTTGAATAATTTTCTATTGATGACATTGGTTGGTAGAATTCGAAATGAAGAAATCGAAGGATCCTTTTGAAATTGCATTTGTGGAGCAAGATGAATCACCCTCTGAATCACCCACTGGCCCTGATGAGAATGAAGCACAAACTCCAGGTGCCCTCACTCTAGATTTTGGGGGTGATGATGACATCAGTAATAATCTTCGTCCTACAGATCCTTCAACATCTGCAACTGCTTCAAACCCCGTTAGAACTGCTGGTCCTACTGGAAAGTCCAAAGAAGAAGATGAGGAAGAAGAAGAAGACAACATGGATGTTGAGCTTGGAAAGTTACCCTCTAGTAGCGATCCTGATAAAACAGCAATTATGCAGTGAGTTAACTGATTCATTTCATTTTTCACAATTCTTTCTGGATGGATTGTTATTTCACATACGTAATGTCAGTATCAAACTGATGTCATGATATCATTGATTTCTTGGTCTCTGAAATTTCATTAAGAATAGAATGACATTGCGTCAGTTCTCAAAATAACAAGAATTGTAACAGTGACCTCAGTGGTGTTTTATCTAATCGAAGAGAGAATCAAAACAAAATGAAGAACAAAGAAATGGAACTTTTATAAACGAGTCAATCTATATTCAAGATATGTCTGTGTTCCTATTAGTGATTAGTCTGATGAATCACAAATGTGAAGGTTTACAGGTTTTATCTCGTAAATATATATATATTGACCTTCACTTATTTAGTTCATTTTAAAATTTATGCTTCTTTTTTTGTTCATTTTAAAGTTCATTAGAACTCATTTTTTTCGTCAGGACTATTCTGTCTCAATTTACGGAGAAACAGATGAGTAGGTATGAATCATTTCGAAGATCTGGATTTCAGAAATCAAACATGAAGCGGGTAGGCATCACCTCATTCTTGTGCTCTATGTTCAGCAGTCCCCCGCTCCTCTTTCTCCAACTCCTCTTTCTCCAACTTGTATTGCATGAAGTAGCAAAATTGTTTAATGAACATTTTTGACAACGGCCACTGTTGCAATCTGTTCTAATTGCAGTTATTGACAAGCATAACTGGAAGTGCCAAAATTTCTATGCCTATGACAATCGTGGTATCCGGAATAGCAAAAATGTTCGTCGGGGAGCTTGTTGAAACTGGTATGCCGATTCAGTATTTGGTAGTTGTTATAAGCTTAAAAATGTATTCTCTATTCATTTTTAGAGTTGAGAGATTCTCTTGCTAATTGTGAACTGAAAACTTAATGTGTTCTGTGGGTCATACCCTGAAATAAAAAATACAACAATATGAACTGTAATGAAGCTCTACAATTTTGCAGCCAGAATAGTGATGGCAGAGAGAAAAGAGTCGGGGCCAATCAGGCCGTGCCACATGAGAGAAGCATATAGAAGACTAAAACTTGAAGGCAAGATTCCAAAAAGATCCATGCCAAGGCTTTTCCGCTAAACAAATCTGGTAGTCACTTGCAGTATTCCATTGGGTACTCTTACAGAACTTTAAGATCCATCATCTAAACTTTCGGTCTTTTCCTGGTAAATATGACCTCGACACTTTTGCAAGGATGCTTATATTTGCATCTGAATACTTGCTTCATGCTTCCCTTGATCATGTTTTTGTCCATAACAAGCATGTATGATTACGGAGAATTAGAATTCTCAACTTAATGTCTTTGTACTAGAGATTGTACGAACCATGAAAGTTTTGGAGTCAATGCAATAGTCTTCAACAAATTTGATCCTTCAACTTTTCCATTGTAAAGTTACTGCGAGTTTCATATTTGCGTGCTCTGACATTGTTTAGGGATGCAGTGTCATGTTGATCTAGAAAAGAGTAATATCAAGCATATTGTTTTTGTCATATTTTTATAATTAACCATCTTTTTTGTCTTCTTACTCTGGTGAACATTGGGTTGGGATGCTATTTCTTGAGAATGCGCATCAATTATGTTGATTTCACATGTACCGTGTTTGATTTATGGATATCTTGGGGCTCTTTTTAGAGCAGCAGAACTTCGTAAGGTAACTTTCGTCTTCTTGAACCCGAATGTAAATAGAAGAGATTAGAGATGTCAATTCGGGTGGTTCAGGTCGGGTTGGCCCGCCAATATATGAGCTCGGTAACGGCTCGCGTGAAAAAAAGCCTGTCCGCTATGGGTTTCGGGTCGGCCCACAAATTTTGGACTACAATTCAGGCCCGCCCGCTGACCCATCTGGGTCGAGCCCATGCGGGTAACGGGTCGTCGGTCGTGCGGGTCGCGGTTTGTTCCGATTTGGTCCGTATTATTGTATAAATAAAATAAAAATATAGAATTTTTCATATTTATAGCAAAAAATATTTTTTTGTTAAATGTAAAATAAGAATTGAGTAAAATGATAAATGCATATTTCTTTCTATATATAAAAAGTGCCTATCTAACGGAATTTGTTGGTTTAACGGAAAAACTAACGGAATTTGTTGTTTTAACGGATTATGTAACGGAATTTCTTGTTTTAAACAGGCAGCTGCACCTTCCTTCAGTGTTTTTATCATAACTTTGTATTCCGATATTCGATTGAGGCGATTCAAAATGCGTTGGAAACCTAACCCATCTGGCTACAACTTTTATTCAGACATCATTCTCCAATTAGATCACTTTTTATGCCAAAAATATGTCTCAATATAACGGACTATGTAACGGAATGTTTTGTTTTAAACAGGCAGCTGCACCTTCCTTCAGTATTTTTATCATAACTTTTCATTTCGATGTCCGATTGAGGCGATTCAAAATGCGTTGGAAAGCTAACCCATCTGGCTACAACTTTGATTCAGACATCATTCTCCAATTGGATCACTTTATATACCAAAAATAGGTCTCAATATAACGGACTATGTAACGAAATTTCTTGTTTTAAACAGGCAGCTGCACCTTCTTTCAATGTTTTTATTATAGATTTGTATTCTGATATCTGATTGAGGCGATTCAAAATGAGTTGGAAAGCTAACTCATCTGGCTACAATTTTTATTCAGACATCATTCTCCAATTCGATCACTTTCTATGCCAAAAATATGTCTCAATATAACGGACTATGTAACATAATTTCTTATTTTAAACAGGCAGCTGTACCTTCCTTCAGTGTTTTTATCATAACTTTGTATTCCAATATCCGATTGAGGCAATTCAAAATGCGTTGGAAATCTAACTCATTTGGTTACAACTTTGGTTCAGACATCATTCTCTAATTCGACCACTTTATATGCCAAAAATAGGTCTCAATATAACGGACTATGTAACGGAATTTCTTGTTTTAAACAGGTAGCTGCACCTTCTTTCAGTGTTTTTATCATAACTTTGTATTCCGATATCCTATTGAGGCGATGCAAAATGCGTTGGAAAGATAACTCATCTGAATACAACTTTAATTCAGACATCATTCTCCAATTCGATCAATTCCTATGCCAAAAATAGGTCTCAATATGAGACTAAAACACCGGAGCATAACTTTTCGGTTGGAAATTGATTTGTGATCATCTTTTGACTAAATTTGATCCCCTTGACATCTTCCTTTATCCAATTGACTCCGAGCACTCTCAAATCTTCATCGTAAGATTTGGCACAACTTTTAAGTATTTACATTTTAGCCCCCGAACTTTGGATCCCTTACAATTTAGTCATTTCTCCAAATTTGTCTACTTTTGCTTATTTTCTTCAATCTCACCAACCTACATCACAATATCAAAATCACACATCTAATTATTTATCAATTATATAAACATTACATCATTAATTATTTATAGGGTGTCTGTTTCTGTTTTTCAGCAGAAATCAAGCCGTTAGCAACACAATTCATATAGTTGGGAGCCGCAATTTTGGACCAATTCTCTCACTGTAGGGCTGTAGGTTTGAAAAAAAAATGGTAACATAATCAATTTTCCTTTCTCCTTGCAGCGCGCCCCAGACACGCCCTTAATTAACCAAAAAAAATTACATCTTTATTAATAACAAATTAATTATTAAACAAAAATATTAAATATAAACTAAGCAAACGTGCATTGCACGTTGCTTGCACCTAGTATATCAAGAAATGCTTACATAAAATTCAAATTTAATGTTACATGAATTATTTATAACTTTGCAAAGTTAAATTTAACTTAAACAAATAACAATTAAATGCATTTCTAATTACTATGATCAAATATTTATAGCATAAATACATCCTAACTAGATTTGCACTTCTTTTATTATAATTTATAGTTTAAGTACACCCCAAATAGGTTGGCACCTACTTAAATCTCAAGTCTTAACTATAATTTAGATGTTCAAAAATTATATATTTTAATATTTGTTATCTAATTAATCTTCAGGAACTGTAAGATTTTTGAAATCTTCAGCAGCATCATCAATAATTTTATCTCGCATCATTCGATCCACGAATATCCAATCTTTCACGCATATGAGAGCTTCTAAAATATTTTCTTCAAGTCTAGATCTTTTTTTGTTCAATACACTGTTATTTGCACTAAAAGCAGTCTCGAATGCCACTGTTGAGGCTGTAGCAAGCTAGCTGGGGAGAGAGATTTTATTTCGCATCATTCGATCTACGAATATCCAATCTTTCACGCATATGAGAGTTTCCAAAATATTTTCTTCAAGTCTAGATCTTTTTTTGTTCAATACACTGTTACCTGCACTAAAAGCAGTCTCGAATGCCACTATTGAGGCTGTAGCAAGCTAGCTGGGGAGAGAGCCCTTCCCCTTTTTTTTCAAATTAAAAAAAAAAAAATTCACGGGCCAGCGGGTTAACTAGCGAAGTCCGCGGGTCACACCTCCTTGACCCGTGAACCGCTTGCTCGGATCGTCCAGGTCACGGATCGGTTTTCACGGGTCTGACTGGCCCGACCCGTCCGTCTTGACATCTCTAGAAGAGATGTTAATCTTTTTTATGATACAGTTTAAATATTAAAATTAAAAATAAAAACGTTGTCAGTTAATGAACACGTTTCAAATATTTTTGTTTTAAAAACGTCCAACACATTATTTAATTTAAAGCTAAAGAAATATTGAACAATTTATATAAAAATAAAAATGAACTACATTCCTTGCCCTTATTATTTTTACACTTGTATCCCCAGAATTTTGCTTATTGGTATTTTAGTCCCAATCTTTAAGTATTCATCTATTTGCTCTATTTTTACTAGAGCTTTTTAAGTTCGAAGGAAAATTTGTAACTATATGTGCAGACTTAATTTATTTATTTTTATTTTTTTTAAAAGCAGTATAAAAGGACTATTGTCACTTCAAAATGGAACGTTAAAAATATCCGTAGAAACAATATTATTATTCATAGTCAACTATTGTTATAATCATCATACGTGTCATCTTACATGCATAGTATTATTAAAAAAATTTCATTTTTTAAATGTACTAGAAGTATGCCATAAAAGATGTCGCATAAGATGATTATTGCTTTCTTTGACTATGAACAGTTTTGAAGAAACAAAGGTCGAAAACAAGGTGTTTTACTGAAGACATCAAACTTGATTGTAAATGTCTAAATACCAAAATTAGTTTCATAAGTTCCAAATTAGAACTACATAATCTACATATAAGAAAAAAGGTTCAACAAAACGGGGTAGGACAGCCGAGGGATGTTACAGCAAAATAGGAATCAGGAAGTTAATATCCAGAGGCTGTCGTATGGGCAAGGACGGTACCCCAAGTAAACAGTAAAGAGAAACCAACAACAACAAATGACCAGTAAATTGACATAATCTACATAGTCCTCACATTGGGCCTGAGCTTGTTCGACGGTACTTCTGCTCTGGTGGTGATACTACTTGGCAACACCTCCAGTTCCTGCAAGCACAGTTCCAGAAATGAATACAACATCGAAATAGAGAATGTAAAAATTATAGGTGAATCTTTTGTCGGTGTTGGAAACACTAATTCTTCAGAGTAAGATAGATTATAGCATCGGGATGAAAATGTTTTCTCCTTGACTCGGTACTTAATCCTAAAAGAACCAATCTTGTCATCAAATTTGGTCATTAGAAATCTCGAAAGACACCTGCTGAAGTAACTTAAAACACAAGAAAAATGAAGGTTGTACTGTTCAAAGAGCAAAGTAACAACCTAAAAACGATAAAGTTAAATTCCACGTTTGGATTGCTAAAATTTCGGAAAGCAATGTTTCCGAACTCGAGTCGAGAAAAATGATGTTTACTAAACTCACTTCATGTACTATATTTTGAAAAATAATAAATTACATTATATACTGTGACTAAAAGTTGTTCATCAACTTGGACTGAAATTGCGAAATAACTAAAATGCACATGATATAAGCCAGGCACACGATCCTCCATCATGCAAGACCAGATCACTTCTTTTCCTTTCTAATCAAAATCCCTAGCTGTCTCTCGCTATCTTCCAGCATACTATATGCACAAACCTCTCCCTCCTTCATTTTACCTATCTCCATTTTAACTCGGAATTATTTATCAGGTTCTCTTCAAATTTCACTAATTACAGACTAGCCTTTTTCAGCTTCCACATACAATGGCAAAGCCTTCTTTCACATCAAATTGAACATATGCAAGAATCCGTTATTCCTAGGATTTAAACTCTTGCTAAAAACCAAGAAGCACCACCAACACAATTTCCTCCACACGCTGGCCAAAAAAGCTTCTGGCACTCGTTTTTACCTATTTTAAATTGGTATTGTGAAGGCTTTAAATTTCTACTGTAGAGCATCTTAGTCTTAGTTCTTGAACCGCTTGGAAGCATTTGATGATTCACTCATGGTCATTCTTTGGAATGTGATGGGCTTGAAGAAGAAGAACCTTAGGGGCTGAAGTTAAAGATTGGATATCCATGAGTTTTCAAGCATGGATTGTTGGGTGGTGAGAATAGCAAATTGAGGAATTGTCATGGAAATAGGAATGGGTTTTTGGTGTCAAAGTTAGAGAGGAACTGAGAAGTGAGAACTGTGTTATTGATTTGTCAGATGGTTTTATTAAAGCGTCTCTGCAAAAATGCAGATTATGTGTTCCTTTGAACTCCTGAGGTCATTTTAATGATTTTATCATTCTTGATCATTCAGAATAGTATATTTGCAATATTTTCCAACTTCCTTAGACAGAGACTTAACAGGTTGTTTTAGTAGATAAGCACATAACCAGGATGTAAAATGCAATTTCCAGGGCTACGGCCTTGTACATATAGGGGTTGTTTTTACATTTTTCCAGATTGAATATCATCCAAAAGAACTGAAAGTTTCCCCTCGTGTCTTTTAACAGTTCAAACTTCTACCAGAATGTACTGTTATTTGACTGTCTCTTACTTAAACAACTTATTCGAACAGGGAGTTAATTAAATCATCAATCACCAACATTTGGGTTCGGTTACTACTTGCTTACCTAGAAATAAATGGTTACTGAATGCTCACCCACTTTCGAAAAAAATTACCCATCCATCACCCGTTTCACTTTCGTCCATCCAACTAGGCAAAAATCTCTATGTGGCAAACGGAAATCCTATGTGGCGACTAACACTGTTAAAAATTGACAAGTGAATATTAATTAAAACGATTTCTTCCCAAAATTTGAATGAATCGTCATTTACTTTCTTCATTGTCTTCCCAAAGTAAATGACAATTCATTCAAATTTAAATGACGATTCATTCAAATTTTGGGAAGAAATTGTTTTTATTAATATTCACTTGTCAATTTTTAACGGTGTTAGTGGCCACGTAAGATTGACATCTGTCACGTAGAGATTTTTGCCTAATTGGATGGATGGGTAATTTTTTTTTTGAAAGTGGGTGATCATTCGGTTACCATTTATTTTTGGGTGAGCAAGTAGTAACTGAACTCAAATGTTGGTGATTGATGATTTAATTAATTCAATAATAACTCTCCATTTAAATTCGGGGAGATTCCATGGGGATAGACGACAAAGAAATAGTTTTGAAAGGAGGATGAAGGAATATGTTAGAAATTGGTGCTCCAATCTTCAATTTTGGGCTCAGTTACTATCAATCAACCAGCACAAACAACAACCTAAATCCAAACCAATCTTCCTATAACGGTTGCTCTACGGTTTGCCCACAAAGGGCTGAGTGTCAAGAGGTTATGGGAGCTCATGGGTAAGCCACAAAGACTAAGAAAGGAGGAGAAGACAAAGCACAGGAGGCACAAAGCCTAGGAAGAAAGCACGAAGCAAAGGGACTATATCTTTCTCTCAACACACGGTTGCCCAAACTTTCACACTCCTTCAACAGTAACGGACAATGTATATAAAGGTACCAAGTGTGGGCTTTTAGGTTAGAACATAGTTAGGCCCAATATGAAATAATAAGGCTACCACCGAAAAGCCTTCCAATGTAATGGGTTGGGCCATGAGTAACACTAATGTAATTAGGTTACTTTAAATAACCCAAATATGCTATAGGAATGGTTTGTTCGATTGTGGTGTCGACATTTCACTTCACTCATTGGCCGATGCCCATCATCGGTCGAATTTATTGGGTATCAAAACCCAACAAATCTCCACCTTAATTCCCAATAAATTTGCAAGCAACCAAAACACACAGTTTACTTTTATAATCAAGGTAACCAATAGAATTGGTATCGCAGACCTTACTTTGTGTTTTGAACCTGAAACACATACCATACCTGTTCCATATACTCACAAGGGCTAAGATCAAGAACATCCAAGTAGAAGCAGAGAATCATAGCAATCAATCAAGAGCAAATAAACATGCGACAGAGATATCATATTTATGATAACACATAGATCTTTTCAAAACATGTTCACACAGAACAACATATTAACACCAAGTTAATCAACATGTCAACACATATGCAACAAATGTATAAATGACCCCACGAAAAGATCTCACCACACTTATCCTATCCCATTACGTGTTGCTCACACCTCGAGAACACATATTTCACATCATCGCCCACCATGCTCACTAGACTAATCAATCAAAACATGTCTAATTGGTAAGCCACTATAGATCCTAAGTTCTCGAGATAATCCTCTATCACCACATGACTTCTCCCAACCTACGTGGATAATAGGTCTCCACCTAAAAGAAGTAATAAAAGTGACTCTCTCACACTCCACTTGATGAGGGTCTCTTCACAAATAAAGGATTTCAACATTTGATCACCTCTCCACTCGTGATCCAAATGCCACACTCCACCTCCGGTACAAATATTAATGTACCCCTAGGCATCTGTACTCCACCTTACCAAAATACACATACACTACTAATGCATCCCAAAACGACTATACATGCAAACAATTACACCAAGTAATAAGATCACTCAAATTCATGCCAATGCACATATCAAACACATTGAAATGCAACATAATCTTGCAATAGAATTAAGCAATCACACACATGCAGAAAGGATTACACACGAATGCAAATACAGTAACTAGGTTTACACTCAATAAGCCTCACTAGGGTCATCACTCGACTCTAATGCCAAATTCGTCTCTCTCAACTTATCATTTTGCTTATCCTTGTTCTTCTTAGGGCAGTCCCTAATAAAGTATCTAGTCTTACCCAACTGTAACACCGTCTACCACTAGACTTATCCCATCTTTTTCCATTTTTCTTACCACCCTCATCACTACTATCTTGAGCTCTACCTAAATTCATCTACTTAAACTTCATTCTTCTCATCGTATGCAACTCACAACTTCTCTTATCTTCTTTTTCAGTCTTAATCTCCATCTCCTTACTCTTAAGGGAATCTATGACAATCTCGGGTGTTAAAGTATCCTTACCATATTTAATTATATTCTTAACCTCTCTATATGAATCAGCATAGAATTTAGCAAAATGATGGCTTTATAAGTTTTAGACACTTTCTCATCACAGTTAACGATGTCTTGAATCAATTTGTTAAAAACATCTAAATTTGTTGAATCAACATAGAATTTAGCAAAATGATGGCTTTATAAGTTTCAGACACCTCTCATCACAGTTAACGATGTCTTGAATCAGCTTGTTAAAAACATTCAAATTGTCATTAAAATCCTTTGAATGATCAATTTTAAAGTTAAAAAACCTTTCAAATAAGTACAATTTATTAGGAGTAAATTTAAGCAAATATAAGTCTTCCAACTTTTGCCAAAGTTCTTTGGTAGAATTAAGTTTTCCAACTTTTCTCAAAACAATGTCAGACGGTATAATATAATTGAAGTGTAAGCAAATTCGTCATATTCATCTTTTTGTCTAAATCTGCAGGAAATTTGCCATCAATGGCTCTTGAAACTTTTTGTTGAACCAAAATCCCCTTCATTTTTTGTTGCCAAATTGAAAAGTCTCATTTCCTATTGAAAATTTCAATTTTGAAATGTGAAAACATTTTGAAAAAAAAAAACAATCAAAATGCACAAATATGTCACACAAAATAATCCTAAGGCAACAATATAAGCCGTTTTAGATTCCCAGAATTTCGTCAGATTCACGATCTTAGATTAAGGGAATGCTCAAATGGGTCAAGTCTTGATGTTCTAACGGAATAGCCAATGCAATAATAAGGTATATCAACAAAAATTCAAAATTCTCACGCAATTAAATACAGAAGCAAATATCAACTTGCAGTTAAAACTTACACTTCAAATAGAGGAATTAATTCCTAAATTTCTAGTATAAGCAATGGTTACCCCTTCATGGTAACCCCACATGATGACGCGCCAATGCTGAAATTTAAACAGGATAAGCCAATTTACAAGAACGGACCTATTTGAGTCCGTAAATTACGAAAGATGCAAACTTATCACTTTAGGACCACCACTATTCGCCCTAAAGTCTCCAGCAACTGCAGCAACTAATCAAGCGAAAATTGAATTACGAACGCGGGGCAAAATTGTCCAATTTCACAGTATACTCTGAAACACAAAACTAACAACACAAAATCGTTAAAAATGTCAAAATAAAGATTATGTCTGAAGGAAGTTTCACCGAAGGAGCCACCATGCGCTGCGATAGTCTCTGCGCGTGGGCTTCACACGCCAGCCACTGAGCTGCACCACCACCCGCTGATGCCTCATGTGGTGTTGGATTCTTCAAATGGCCACTGGTTTGGCCGAAAATCAAGATTGCGGGTGCGGTTTTCTTGAAGAAATCTGGGCAGAATTTTTGGGCAGCTTTCTTCACCGGTTTTGGAGCTGCCTTCACCATAAAAAAGACACCACCAACGTGCTCTGATACCAAATGTTAGAAATTGGTGCTTCAATCTTCAATTCCGGGCTCAGTTACTATCAATCAACCAGCACAAACAACAACCTAAATCCAAACCAATCTTCCCAAAACGGTTGCTGTACGGTTTGCCCACAAAGAGCCGAGTGTCAAGAGGTTATGGGAGCTCACGGGTAAGCCACAAAGACTAAGAAATGAGGAGAAGACAAAGCACAAGAGGTACGAAGCCTAGGAAGAAAGCACGAAGCAAAGGGACTATGTCTTTCTCTCAACACACGGCTGCCCAAACTTTCACACTCTTTCAACAGTAACAGGGCGAGGTATATAAAGGTACCAAGTGTGGGCTGTTAGGTTAGAACATAGTTATGCGAATAGGAAATAACAAGGCTACCACCGAAAAGCCTTCCAAGGTAATGGGTCGGATCATGAGTAATACTAATGTAATTATGTTACTTCAAATGACCCAAATAGGTTGTAGGAATGATTTGTTCGATTGTGGTGTCGACATTTGACTTCACTCATCGATCGAGGCTTATGAAGTATAATCCAATAAATCGGTTTATTATGGCCCGAATTTATTGGGTATCAAAACCTAACAAAATATATGATATATAGGAACTAAAGCTATGTAACATGAGACAAGTTGAGAAACTCAACAAGAAATCAAGCTAAAAAATGAAAACAAAATATTTTCAGACTCCACAAGTCAACTTCAACGAGGTAAAAACAGTGCATAATTTACCACGAGCACAAATCTAGATAAATTTTAAAAGATAGCAGAAAACCCTTTCTAAGTGATAAAGTCGCGAGAACAAGTGAGCTTTTACCAGTAGGAATCGGTCATGGTAAATTACAACCACCTGGACACATTTTTGTATCTTTACGCCTGGTTTGGGACTGTCGAGTATGCAGTCCACGCTAGCATTTATTCATAATAAATTGCACAGTAGTTCAATACCAAGTGAAGTTTGATATTTCAGGACTAAAAAGGAATAATGATTTGGTAAAATTTCAAACAAATTCCCACGGATCATAATCCAGAAGAAGAAAATGTTACTATGTTGACACGAGAAGCCACACTTTGATGTATTTTAGCAGTCAATTTCACTCAAACTCACCGAAATAGTGTTAATATATTTTGGGTAACTAAAGAGACATGAAAATATTTATTAATTTGTCCAACACCAAGCTAGTTATCAATCATCATAACGAGTAATCTGATACTCATTTTACATCAGTTTAATGTCAAAAAGGAAAATCCTCATCTTTATAAAGGGGTTAGATATCTATTTCCAAAGCAATACATAGCATGCAATTGAGAAGTTGTATTTGAAGATAATGTTGATTAGTAAAAAGAAGTAATAGTTACAGAAAAATTAAAATTAAAATATTTCAGTCCTTCAGTGATTATGAAACAGAGTTCCCTCAAACATTCTTTTTTCAGAATGTGACATTTTATGAAATACTTGACAATGCCTTCACAATTATACAAGCATTTCCAGTTTTCTAATTTTGTTCTATAAATATGTGTGCACTCATCAAGTATTGAACTTCACAGATGATCTCACAACCTTAGTTATACCTTTCTCAGTCCTCATCAAATCCTTTATTCCTAAGTGGCTGGAACTGTTCTAAATCTTTAAGTCATAGAATCTTTTGTACAAAGTCAATCAGTAGTATAAATATAATTTATAGTTTGAAGAGATTAGCAGTGCATGTTTTATTGTATCCTGTAACTCATCATAATCTTTGTTCCTCTCAAGATATTGATGAATCAACAGCCAAAACTAGCAAAATTGGTAACTAGAAAGAAGTAAAATATTACAAGAAAGGAAAGGAAACAAAGCATCAAGTCGAAAACGGAAGTAACAGGTAAGTGTCATATCAACCTAAAACATCCAACATACAGTGTTATATGTCTCATACCCGTTAACTGATCTGCGTATTTAGAGGGTGAACTGCTAACATTTTCCCTCAACCTTGCATTCTGTATGAATCATGGATATCGGTGATTTTAAGGGAAAAAAATATTCTCAGAAAGTAATCTTGTCACCTGTGGCTCCAGCATGTTGGGGAAAAGAATATGAGCCAAAACAAGGGGAAACTTTTGGACGTGGACATCATTTGCCTTTCTATTTCCTTAATCCTTAACTACTAAATTTAGTTTTGGAAGGGGACAAGATGTTAGGAAAACTATTCGCTGCATTAGTTGCTTTTCTTAAACTTTCTCTCTCAATCATATTAAAAATCCACATTCAATCTTGCTCTCAGGGGAAAAAATGCATGATTTATCAATAAATTAGCTGGGACAAGAGCACAAATGGAAACTTACAGCTCCAATCATATTGAGAGTTAAGTTTCGTATAAGATGAGGCGATAAAAAGGATTGCTTGGCTAAAAGATTACCTGTCCTGCCACAGGAACGGTCTAATTTAAATCTAAGAAGGGAACTAGGTGAAGTGCTTCTCTTTATTATGGGTCTAAAAAACCTAAAAGTGGGTAAATGTTAGGTAACCTTAATGTTAATATAGCATCTTTGATGTAGGATGAATTAGAATTTCCACCCAAGAACTTAGAAGAAACAACAGAAGAAAAGAAGAAGGGAAGAAATGGAAGAAAGCCAGCAGAGAAGGAAAAGAAACATAGGAAAAGGGGAAAACATGGCAACGGCCAATCTTAATTTTTATCAAATCATTCATTAATTCAACTACAATGGAAAAAAAACCATTAAATGGTAAAACCCGAGCTTGGGCCAACTCACTACTACAAGCCCAATAATAGAAAACATAACTAATAAGGTCCAATAACAATAAAAATTAAATCTCAATGATTGATGTCCTCATCAACTTTCCTGGAGTGGGAGAAAACTCGACCCTGTCAAGTGGATAAACTTCTATCACGAAGGACAATCTTTCGTAAGAACCAAATATCGAAACTCAACAAATGATGACAACGCCAGTTACAAATTATCTCCAAGAATATGATATGACCGTGGTGTCCTGGGCGTAGGAAGATATTGTTGACTCCTATAAAAGTCCAATGAATCTGGGTTACGCTGCTGCAGTCTCTCTCTGGAAATTCATGTACAATCAGAATCAGGTGGATCGACCCAACAAACAAGGCAGTACTGAATTTCGTCATCATTGGTCAATAAAACATGTTCATCTAAAATAACATCAATTGTATATTTGTGTGATGTGACAGATGGCATTGAAGTAGAAATATCAACATAGATAGGTTGGAGATCCACGGAGCTAAATAGAAAAGGATCATCAAAGGAATTGAAACAGTGTTAGTAAGTAATGAAGTCCTCAATATTTAAAGTAGAGTGGTAGCCAAAATGTGTTAAAAGATCAATAACATGTACATTTGGACCAACATGCTTTAAAACTTTAAAAGGACCAGCACTACGAGCTTGCAATATAACATAATCCCCAATATTATATTTAAAATGTCGTTTATGCAGGTCATCTTGAAGTTTATATGATACATTATTTACTTCAAGTCGTTTATTGATCTCAATAAGCAAATCATGAAGATGATGTACAAATGTCTCAGCGACATCGACACACTAGCGTGTGGGGACATGAGAATAAGGTCTAAAAGTTTCATTGGCTCATAACCATGAATAACTTCAAAGGAACTCATACTTATAGACTGATTCACAAAATTTTCATATATAATTTGAACTGTTGGGACGATCAAATAACAATTCTCAAGATTTTCCTTGAGAATGGCATGATTACACAAATCAATAGCACATTTGGGGTAAATAATGGTACATGACTGAGAGGTATTGGGAACAAGGGGTACAATACATAGATTCATAGGAAAAGTCTGAATACTACCTAAGAAGGTGTTCTCACTATCATCTAAATCATCAAATTCTTCAAGGTTAGGTTCATAGACTTGATCTTCTAACTGCTCATCTACTATTTTTTTTTTCGTCCTTCAACGACTAAGGCTCGACTAGGATATTTGGAAGAGATGTGGCTAAGTCCTTACAGTTGAAGCACTGCAAATGAGAAGAAGTCCTTGGAATTTTAGAAATTGTACCCTTATTTTCAAACACAGGAGTAACATTCGACGGGAAAGGTCTTCTAATAAACGTAAGAAGAAGCGACGCTGATGAGATTGGTGCATGGTTGTCACCATGCTTTTCATATGGAGTACCAATAATCAACTTATAATCTCGGGGATAAAGAATAAGCGTGATCAAGAGTAATGATACCCTGAAGGAAAAGCTCACGCCTAATATCATCTCTTAGACATTGTCTGAACCTACTCAAAGTCAGAGCTTCATCCTCAATGACATGACATCTCATTCGAAATTTCTCAAATTAAGCAATATACTCAGTCACTAACTGATTTCTTGTTTAAGGGCAATCCATTGAGTAAAAACTTCAAATCTAAGCAATCATCAAAAGTAGAAACATCTACTTTAATGTTTTTAAAAGGAACGCTCCTTATGATGTGGAAGAGAATGAATACTGTGACGATCATAACCTCGTTCTCGCTTATGAATCCAATCCCCATCCCCACGGTCGTGTCGAAAATATTTTTGATCACCTTGTCGACAACAATTTTATCTATTATAGGACACTTCAGAATTATCAACATCAGTTGAATGAGGAATTTGCTTAAAATTGTTTAGACTAGCAGTTAGGCTCTTACTCTCTTCAAGAACAGCAGCCATCTCAGTTTGGATAGCCGCTAATTGTGTGTGGAACTGTTGTTGGTTAGTGGCAAGTTGTATTAATTGTCTGGTGAAGGCATCAAATTGGGATGGATCATTGGAACTAGATATGATAAAACGACCACTACGCAACTGCATGCAATATACTACCAACTAAATGAAGTGTACTCAATTCTGAATCCCATATGAGAAAAATGGCTCCAAAGAAGGGCGCAAAATTGCCGACAGGAATGGCTAAAATGAAAGCGAAAAAGTTAGTGAATCCACTATTCGAGAAACATCTAAAGCAATTTGGTATTGGTGGAGCGTTGCTGCCGAAGAAGGATATCCATGTATTTGTGAAATTACCTCAAGTTGTGAGGATTCAGCGCAAAAAGATGATTTTGAAGCAAGCCTTAAGGTCTCGCCGCCAATTCATCAGTTCTCAAAAACCCTCGACAAGAATTTGGCAACGAACTTGTTCAAGATGCTCCTCAAATACAGGCCAGATGATAGAGCTCAAAAGAAAGAGAGGCTTCTTAAAAGAGCTGAGGCTGAAGGAAAAACACATGAGTTTAAGAAGCCGATCCTTGTGAAATATGGTCTTAACCATGTAACATATCTAATTGAGCAGAACAAAGCTCAACTTGTTGTCATTACCCATGATGTTGACCCCATTGAGTTTGTCGTATGGCTTTCTGTATTGTGTAGAAAAATGGAAATCATTTACTACATCACGAAGGGAGAGGCACGGTTGGGAACTATAGTCCATAAGAAGATGACATCTGCACTGTGTTTAACCTCATTTAAGAATGAAGACAAGATGGACTTCAGTAGGATCTTGGAACCTATTAAGGCCAACTTCAACGACAAATACGATGAGACCAGAAAGAAGTGGAATTTTGGAGTTATATGTACTTCAAGTTTTTTGGTAGAATGAAATGCAACATTCTTAAAAAAATAAAAAAAATGAAGTGTACTCGAGCTAGATCAATAAACAACTCTTTTTAAAATAAAAACAATTTTTTTCTTTATTATTATTATTTAGGATTATGTAAATCCAAATATGACAAGTTAATACTGCTGATATATGTAAAATCGCAAAGCAGAGGTCAAATACTAGTCAAAAAAATCTAATCACGTAAAATAAGTGGGGAAATAAACAAGTCAATGGATTCGATCATGTGAACTTTAGGTAAAATGGGAATTGAACAAGTCGAGTGATTAGATCACATGAACTTTAGGTAAAATTATAAGAATTTTACAAGTCAAAGGATTCGATCACGTGAATTTTAGATAAAATCAGAATAACAGCAACACAAAGAAATTAATCGATGTAATTTTAAAATAAACAGTAATATAAACCAACAATAAATAAAATAGAAACTCCCCTTTTTTCGTTGAAGTAGTCGAACCGATCAACAAATTCGTCGAAGTAAACGAGTCAATCACAAGATCGTCGACGTATCGAGCCAACCAACGGTCAAAGATATACCTGAAAAAAGTTAGAAAATACTTCTTCTTTTTTCACACTATTTTTTTCTCTCTCTTTTTTTTTTCCTACTAAAAGTAAATTACAAAAATATGGTCCAAACCTGAAAGGAAATTACAAAAAAAATAGTGGCCCAAACCAATGCCCAAAACTCCAATGAAGAAAATAATTTATTTTAAACAACTAATATACCAAGTACCCAAACTCACTACCTATGCCCAATAAGCAAAACTAGAGGTGTCAATGCGGGTGGTCCCGGCAGGACCGGCCCGCCAACATATGAGCCCGGTAATGGCCCGCGTGAAAAAAGCCAGCCAGCTACGGGTTTTGGGTCGGCCCACAAATTTTGGATTACAATCTAGGCCCGCTCGCTGACCCATCAGATCGAGCCCATGCGGGTCACGGATCATGGGTCGCGCGAGTTGCTGTTTGTTCCGATTTTGCCTTTATTATTGTATAAATAAAATTATAAAAATATTGAATTTTTCATATTTATAGCAAAAAAATATTTTTTTTGTTAAATGTAAACTAAAAATTGAACAAAATAATAAATTCATATTTATATCAAGAAATGTTTACATAGAATTTAAATTTAATATTACATGAATTATTTATAACTTTGCAAAGTTAAATTTAACTTAAACAAATAACAACTAAATGCATTTCTAATTACTATTATCAAATATTTATAGCATAAGTACATCACAACTAGGTTGGCTCTCTCTCCGCTTTTTTTTCAAATTTTTAAAATTTTATTTCCACGGGCCAACGGGTTAACCGTAGCCCGTGAAGGTACAACCCGTGAAACCCGTGGGTCACACCTCCTTGACCCTGAACCGCCCGCTCAGGTCACGGGTCGACCCGAGGTCCCGAGTCGATCTGGGCCGATTTTCACGGGTCTGGTCGGCCCATTCATCTTGACATCTCTAAGCAAAACCTACAAAACTACCTTCTTCAAGCCCATTAAACTGAAAACAAATATAGGTACTAAAGCCAAGCGAGACACCGTAGTGGAGGTCGTAGGTGCGAATAGTATAGGTCGTCGATTATGGGTCTTAATGGTGATGATGAAGGCGAAGGAGTTATGGGGTACCGGTCGGTGATGTCTGGCCGTTGGTGAGGTGTGTTAACTTCACGGGGTCGTTGATTAGCAGTAGCCGGTGATATGAGGAAGGGGATTCGATTTTTTTATATATATATATATTTGGGTTGCGATTTGTGTGTGGCTGAGTAGTCGGGTTTCTGCTTTGGTCGTGGGAATATGAATCTGCTTTGTTGTAGGTATGGCAGCAGAATCGGGTATTACATAGTGGCTATTAACAAAACTATAGGCTGGCTGCCGTTTTAATTGGTTATGGCGCAAGGGGAGGGACGCCGATGTGACTGTGGTGTTGGAGATGGTGATCAAGTTCTGTAGCTGCGGGTTTGTGAGATAATGGAATTAGGAGTGAAGGTATTAGATTTTTGTGTTGTTGTACTGGTTTGTTGATGTCGACAGCTGAAACTTAGGAGAAAGCTGATGGTTGTATAGCAATGTTTGGGTACAGATTACGTTGGAATCAAGGTTTAACTCTGATATCAAATTTGATGTAGGATTTAGAATTTCCCCCCAAGAACTTGGAAGAAAACAACAGAAGAAAGGAAGAAGGGAAGAAAACCAGCAGAGAAGAAAAAGAAACGTAGGAAAAAGGAAAACGTGGTAACGGCCAATGTTAATTTTTATCAAATCATTCATTAATTCAACTACAATGAAAAAGAATCCATTAAATGATAAAAACATAACCAACTGATGAGTTTGGGTCAACTCATTACTACAAGCCCAATAATAGAAAAAATAATCAATAAGGTTCAATAACAATAAAAATTAAATCTCGATGATTGATATCCGCATCAATCTTGCAAGGAAATTTAAAATACTAAGTTTTTCGCAATGGAGTCAATTGGCGCCACTGACTTTTGGAAGATTTTCGTTTTAGCATGTAGCATATTCCATGATTTTGGAAGAATTCTTAAAATGACCTCCATTGACATGGTACTGAAACAAAAAGGAGAGGTTCAATATCGAAATTCGACAAATAAGAGTTTTTGAGAGACCGATCTTTTCTGTAATTAAAAGGAGGTGCATGATGATAAGTGGCAACCAAGTGAGTAAAATGTGTACTCAAGAAGGGGATTCACTATGTTTTCTTTATTTTCTTTTGCCACTTCGTACATAAAAATTCTCCGTATTTATTTTATATATATTCTAAAATGATATAAATGTGCATCTGCTCTTTCTTATATATATATATATATATATATATATATATATATATATATATATATATATATATACATATATATATATATATATATATACACACACACTTTATTTTCAGTTATTGATCTAGAAAATTGAAGCTGCTGAGTTGGTTAATAGATAACGTTTTTTTGCAAGTTAAATGTTATATGAAAGCATCTTCATTAAAACATATTTACCATTTTTTCGGTAGAATGTGCTGATCCCATGTATGATATGATGGCCAGAAAAAATAATGTTAGCTCGTTATAGAACAACCAATAAAAATTCATGAAACAAACACATATTAGAGATAAATGGTGATGCATGCTCTTAATTTTCCACACTGCCATACAAAATACTGATTATAGGTAATACAGTGCGGACATCTTTGTTAGACGATATATGATAATGAAATGCTATAATGACAATTAGACAAAAATTCTGAGGATATATAGATATGGCAAACCCTTACCTTTTGTCTCCTAAGCCTTCCGTTCTCCACCTCCAAACATGAAACCTCGTTCTCCATCTCATAAGTGTAAGCCTACCAATCCACAAAGCAATATCTTACAGGCTATAATCAAGGTAAAGAGCTGAAGAAAATACTATCCACATATAAGCTTATGAAAGTTCACTTCTTCCTTGCTCTTGATCGTGATGCAGATTCTCGGTTTTTAATCATTTTCTTGTGCCTCCTTTCAATAGTCCTTTCTGTCGCGTCATTAGGAGCAACTCTCTTTCTCCCATGCATCTGTGTATCTGACAAATTCCCCATCAAGGGAGATGTAGACATTGTTGTTCGTGACCGCGCTACTCATACATGGAGTGTTGACAATCCTTTTGACAGGGTGACGTGGCATTTTTTGAAAGTTATAAAAAAAACGTAAATTGAAAACCTAAACAGAAGAATGAACACACTGCTCACCCATTTTCTCCCAAAATCGTTACCCTTGAAACAGACCACCGTTTATCCAACCAACAGTCCTCACAACCTCTGGCCTGCATACCCCATTTAAGAAGAAATGAATCCCAAATCTATTTACCCCTAAAACAGAGAACGAGTTTTGAAAACATCTCCGTTACAATTGGTCCGAAATTGTAGATCGACAAAAAATTTGTGAGCTGCAAACTTCCAGCCACTGTGAAGTCTAAACCAGCGAACGCGTCCCTTGAGAGTAAGCAAATGTTGTGATTATTGCTATATTTTTTATGCTCGGGATTTTGTAAGGGTTTTACCGTTTCCGACGTATTGTATACAAGTCACCAGTTTGAGGTTTATACCTGGAGTTTAAAAATGTTGATGAGAATTATACTAACATTTTTGGGTTTTTCCTTGTTGGAATGTAATTTGAGCTTTCTATTTTGCTTTGTATTTTTGGGTTTTTTCTTGCTGTAATCTAATTTCGGCTTTGTATTTTGCCTTGTGGTTTTGGGTTTTTCCTTGCTGGCATCTAAATTGGTGAGAATGATATGAATTTGAGCTTCGTATTCTGCTTTCTTGTATGCTTAATCTGTGCCACAATGGGAAACACACATTCTTTCTTTATGGTTTAATTATATATTAGAATGGTTGGGAAGGATTTCGGAATTTTCCATAGCTGTAGAGGTAAAGGGAACTTCTTCGCTGAATGCCCGATTAAGCGACAATGCCCATTGTGTAAGAATGGATTTTAGAAGTGTTTTGAGGTCGAAAAGCCGACTGCTAATAAAGGGAGATTATTTACATGTTGCATTAATAAATGCGGTTATTAGGACTGGGTTGTAGAAGGACAGTCAAGTGGTGAATCCAGTAATGCTAGCCCTACCTCAGTCACAATTGCGACCAATGAAGCAGTTGAAGATATGTCCCACGGGCTTGAATCTCCAATTCAACTAACTGAAAAAGCAGACTTCGAGATATCTGTGAACGTGACGATTCGCAGGGGCAAAGGAAGCTCAGAAGGGATTGCAAAAGGAAAGGGGCCGACTTGATTTGTAGTTAATTCGTTGAACATCTAACTTATCTAAGGGTTTTATTTTTATTTTCTTCGTGTCATCGAAGTATGTGGTTGTTAGCGGATTAAATGTCACTTTTATCGTTTTCTTATGCTAATGTCAGTTTGTTGTTGTTGATGATTCCAATTGATAAATTTTTTCGACAATGAATTTGGGGATGGAACTACACCCACTTTCCACCACAATGTCATATATTCAACATATTCTTCCATACCTTAACAGGCTCACTGAAAGACAGTGTGAGCAAAATGTCCATCACACACACTAAAAAATGATCAACATTAAACCAAATAGGAATTACATCAAAATGGATTCACTATTATCACTTGCAATGGATAATGCCAAAATAAATGTCAATGAAAAATAAATTTTTTTCCAGATTTTGCAATCTAGTACAGAAATGGTATTTGAAAATGATACACTGGAAGCTTCAAAATAACAGGACCACTACTTCAACTGAATCTACGGAAGCTTTGTAATATCCACGACACGACTTCAATCCCGTTAACATTCAAACGACTGATGTGGACTCCACTGCAAAGCTGCAAATTAGTGAGATAGATACATAAGCAACCAATGCATACTTTAGGTTCGAAGCGCGGCAGGAAAATAGCCACTGCATGGACATGTCATAATTTTTTGCTAACAATTGGAAAACGAGTTAATTAAATTAAGCTACAATTGATATGGAAATGGAACATTACAAACAATAATTTTCAATTTAGGGCACATATTAAGTGGATATGGAGCATCTAAGTTGATTCGAATAAAACAAGTAAGAGTTACTTACTACCTCAACTGCATGGGCTGTCCATCAAACATCAAAAACTTGTGCCCCTTGATCCGGCAAATGTGGATAGTAAAATGGAAAAGCACGACGTAGAATAGAAATTGAACTTTCCTCAATGCATATATGAAACTATTCAAATGAAATACAAATATCTAATGAATGTGAACCTACTTTGCGAATTGTATATGACATTTGTTGACGAAGAATTCATCAAATTGAAAGATTGTAAGTGTTGAGTATATATATGATAACGATATCGGCATGCCATATTGTGGTAATGGGAATGGCTTCAGAAGTAAAAACTGTGAAAATGTGACTTGTGGAGACATGAAATATTGTTGTTCAGCAGATATTGGTTGAGGTTCGAGTTCACCCACACGCATCTTACTATGCTTTGATGTGGTATCCTTTATTTAACAAAAGTCAAACTTGCATGCATGTCCATCATAACAAATGAGAATTTGTGGATACAATAATTTTCAATTTATAGTATTTAGGTTCAATATACATGTACCTTCCTTGAAGTCGACTCTAAGGGTCCTTTTCATCGAAGTTTTTTTGGTGTACCCTTTCTTCGGGATGATGTCGGATCCATTTAAGATCGAAACACAACCTTAGGAAATAATAAAAGATTCGCTCTTGTCATTACTTTTCAAATCTATCTTACTTAATTTCCCCTTTTAGAATAAGCAAAAAAAATATATATATATACATATGAGAGGAAGAGTATGGTATATGTTAAAGGGTATTTAGGTCTTTTTATTACACCTAGGGTTTCCTAAGATTTTTCTAACTCTTATTATAAATAGTGGGACAGGCTAACACTATTGTTAAACTTTCTAATTCTTTTACTTTAACATGGTATCAGAGCAAGGTTATGGGAGATTAATTCCATAAGCTTTGTTCAAACTTTTTTTTTTCCTTCTTTAAAAAAAAAAATCCGGTTACTGTTCATCCTCGGTATTGTTCATACCGCGCGTGACTGTTCATCCGCGGGAATCGGGTACTGTTCATCTCGCGGGTACTGTTCATCCGCGGGAATCGGGTACTGTTCATCCGGCTGATTTTTGGTCAGTGTTCAATCTGCTAATTTCAGATCTGCTTCTGGTTATTGGTTATTGTTCGTATGACAGTACTACAAATGTTCGTAAGTCTGATTATGACTCTCATGTTCTTCGTTTAAGCCCTACAGTTGTTTGTATTGTTGGTTTGTTTCCCTTGTGCGAGCTGTTTATTACTTGTTGAATTGGAAGGTATTAATATCGATGACCACACCTCAACCATTAACAACCCGTAAGTTGAACGGAACCAATTATTTAAATTGGTCTAAAGCTGTGAAAATAGCCCTAACTGGACAGGGAAAACATCGTCACCTCACGGAATCTGCCCCAGCAACAGATGATAAAAAGTATGACGACTGGATTCAGGCTGATGCGCAGATTGTAACATTGTTGTGGAATTCGATGGAGCCTCAGGTAGCTAATCTCTGTACTCATCTAGATACGTGTAAAGATATATGGGAGTATCTCCGTGTATTATATTCTAGTAATCTCATCAGGATGTATGATTTATCATGGAGTACTTCTAACTTCAGAAAGGCACACAATCCGTTACAGATTATTTTGCCACATTCAACCGCCTCTATGAGGAGATGAATACTATCCTACCACTGACTATCGATCTGAGGGAAATGCAAAAGCAACGTGAGCAGATGGCTGTCATGAAGTTCTTGGCTGGGTTACGTCCAGACTTCGAACCAGTCCGATCTCAGATTCTTTCGAGTGCTACCCTCCCCACCATCACTGAAATGTATTCTCGCGTTTTCTGTAGTACTACCAAGGAAAATGTTTCTAGCTCGGGTTCGTCTACGTCATCTGAGCATTCGGCACTTGTTACACAGATTCCCACGCAAAATCGAGATGATCCACTTAGTGGTGGTCGTGGTAGTTTCTCTCGTGGTCGCCGTGGTAGTGGCCCTCAGGGTGGACGTAGTGGCCGTGGTCGTGTCTCCATTCGTCAGTGCTCCTTTTGTGGGTTGGAGAATCATAATCGAGACACATGTTAGGATTTGGTTGGCCGTCCACCCAAATTTGCCAATGCAGTGACATCTGATCCAAATGTTCCTACTATTCCAATATCTCAGTCGGTTAAGGATATATCTGATGAGGAATATGCTCAGATCCTTCAGTATAGGGCATCTCAGCAGGCATCTCTTCCTATTGCTTCTTTAGCTCAACGAGGTACTTCTTCTGCTTGTCTTTCCATTCGTCTATCCCCTCCCTCACCCTGGGTCATAGATTCCGTAGCCACTGATCACATGTCAGGTACATCTTCTTTATTTACGCATATTTAGTCATCTTCTTCGTTGTCTCCTATTACGGTTGCTGATGGTTCCACTATCCCTATCCGTGGTATTGGTACGGTGGATCCCTCACCCTCCTTATCTCTCTCCTCCGTCTTGTATATTCCTTCGTTTTCCTTTAATTTGATGTCAGTTAGTAAACTCACCAAACATCTTAATTGTTCTGTCTTATTTTTTCCTGATTTTGTCATTCTCCAGGATTTAAGGACACGGAAGACGATTGGCACAGGGTGTGAGGACAATGGCCTTTATTACCTTGATCGTAGAGGTGTCAAGACGGATGGGTAGGCCAGACCCGTGAAAATCGGCCCGTGAAAATTGGGACCGCGGGCCGACCCGTGACCCGTGCGGATGGTTTACTGGCCAAGAAGGTGTAATCCGCGGGTTTCGCGGGTTGCACCCATTACCCGCGGCCCGTAAAAAAAATTGAAAAAAAAACAAATTTAAAAAAAAAAAAAAGGAAGAGAGAGCCGTTCATCTACTACTTCAACTGCAAATCCACATTCCACACCTGCTGAATTAGAAAAATATTATGAATTTGATCATTATAGTTTAATACCTGAAGATGAAGTGGATAAGTTAGATATTTTACGATTGTGGAAATTAAATGAGCGGTCATACTCTGTATTATCTAAAATGGCATGAGATATACTAACAGTTCCAATCTCAACAGTGGCATCCGAGTCTACTTTTAGTACAGGTAACAGGGTATTGGATGAACGAGGATCTAGACTTAAAGAAAATATGTTGCAAGCTCTCATATGCGTGAAAGATTGAATATCCACGGATCGAAGGATGCAAGATAAAATTAATGATGATGTTGCTGAAAACTTCAAAAATCTTACAGTTCATGAAGATTGATTGAGAAACAAATATATAATTTTTCAACAACTAAATTATAGTTAATAGTTAAGATTTAAGTAGATGACAAGCTAGTTGAGATATACTTAAATTATAAATTATAGTAAAAGTAGGTGCCAACCTAGTTGAGATATACTTTGCTATAAATATATACCTTTACGTAATTAGAAATGTATTTAGTTGTTAAATTTCAATTATTAAATTTGAATTATATATAAACATTTCTTGGTATAAATATGAATTTATCATTTTGCTCAATTCTTAGTTTACATTTTAAAAAAAAAACAAATTTGCTATCAATATAAAAAATTCTTGGAACAACCCGCGACTCGAGAACTGTGACCCGTATGGGCTCGACCCCTATGGGTCAACGGGCGGGTCTGGGTTGTAGTCCAAAATTTGTGGGCCGACCCGGAACCGGCCCGGAACCCGTAGTGGGTGGGCTTTTTTTCACACGGGCCGTTACCGAGCTCATATGTTGGCGGGCCACCTGGCCCGGTCCACCCGGATTGACACCTCTACTTGATCGTGATGAGAGTCCTGCATACCCTCCTACTGCATCTCCTGCTGTTGCATCTGCTCACCAAATCCATTGTCGCCTTGGTCATCCTTTCCTTGTCAATTGGGTAAGTATCGTCGTGTTTCATTTGCTTTCCCTACTCATGTTCGAGCATCGAGTCCTTTTAGTTTAGTTCATTCAGATGTTTGGGGTCCTTCTCGTGTTACTTCTACAATTGGTTTTCGTTATTTTGTCACTTTTGTGGATGATTTTTCAAGAGTTACTTGGCTTTATTTAATGAAAGAGCGTTCCGAATTATTCTCTATTTTTCGTGCATTTTGTGCTGAAGTTCAAACCCAATTTAATGTACCCGTGCGTATTCTTCGCAGTGATAATGCTCGAGAATACTTTTCTCAACCATTTACTTCCTATATGTCGCACTCTGGTATCCTGCATCAGTCTTCTTGCCCTCACACACCACAGCAAAATGGGGTTGCTGAGCGTAAGAATCGACATCTCCTAGAGGTGGGCCGTATTCTCCTTTTTGAGATGAACGTTCCCAAACATTTCTGGGACGATGCGGTTCTTACAGCTTGCTTCTTAATCAACTGGATGCCATCCTCTACCCTGTGAGGCACGGTTCCCCATTCCATTCTTTTTTCCCGTTCACCCTTATTTAGCTTACCTCCTCGCATATTTGGGTGTGTTTGTTTTGTTCATCAGTTGACTCCTGGCAGGGACAAGTTAGATCCTCGTGCTTTAAAATGTGTCTTCCTCGGCTATTCTCACACGCAAAAAGGTTATCGATGTTATAGTCCATCATTACGTCGCTCATTTGTGTGTGCCGATGTTACATTCTTTGAGTCCACCACTTACTTTTCTACCCCATCATCTCAAGTTGATCTGGATATTACACTTCCTTTGCCCATTGACCCTACCCCTACGCTATCTTCCTCCGCTCCAGATCATATCCCCTCCAATCGTTCTTCGGCCCCTTTGTAGGTATACTCTCGTCGCCAGAAGGACGCCTCCGCTGATGTGCCTATCGATTCTGTGCCCTCAGATTCTTCTCTAGCAGACCCGCCCATGTCTGACATGGACATGCCCATTGCCATCCGGAAAGGTAAGCGCACCTGTACTACCCATCCTATTTCTAACTTTGTCTCATATGCGCATTTTTCTCCTTCATACTCCTCTTTTGTTGCTTCTCTATCCTCTGTTTCTGTTCCTAAGTCCGTTTCAGAGGCCCTTATTCTCCCTGGTTGGGCAAAAGCAATGGAGGAAGAAATGACTGCTTTACATCAGAATGGCACTTGGGATCTTGTCTCGCTTCCGCCTGACAAAACTACAGTTGGATGTAAATGGGTGTACACTGTTAAGGTTCATCCGGACGGCACCGTTGATCAACTCAAGGCTCGTTTAGTTGCTAAAGGCTATACTCAGGTCTACGGTCTTGATTACTATGAGAACTTTTCTCCCGTTGCCAAGCTCGCTTCTGTTCGTTTGTTCATTTCTCTGGCTGCCACTTTTCTTTGGCCCTTACATCAGCTCGATATTAAGAATGCAACCTCCTGGGTTTGTTGCTCAGGGGGAGTCTGATTTGGTATGCCGTTTGAAGAAGTCTATTTATGGCCTCAAGCAGTCTCCTAGAGCATAGTTTGGAAGATTTAGTAAAGTGGTCACTGAATTTGGTCTTCAGCGTTGTGGAGTCGATCATTCTGTCTTATACAAGCACAGTAAAGTCGGCAGAATATTGTTAATTGTGTATGTGGATGACATCGTGATTGTTGGGGATGATCACAGTGGTATTTAAGAACTCAAAAAGTGTTTGCATAGTAAGATCCAAACCAAAGATTTGGGGCACTTAAAGTATTTCTTGGGGATTGAAGTTGCTCGATCAAGTTAGGGCATTTACCTGTCCCAGAGAAAATATGTCCTTGATCTATTGAGCGAAACAGGAATGCTAGGAGCAAAACCTATTGTTTCGCCTATGGATCCAAACACCAAATTATTTCCAGATTAGGGTATACTACTGACAGATTCAGCTCAATATAGACGGCTAGTTGGAAAGTTGAACTACCTGACAGTTACCAGACCAGATATCTCCTTTCCTGTTAGTGTTATTAGTCAGTTCTTGGGTCGTCCAATGATTTGTCATTGGGATGCAGTGACTCGTATTCTCCGATATCTGAAAGGCACTCCTGGTTGTGGTTTGCTATATCAAAATTTTGGACATACTCAAATAAAGGGCTACACAGATGCAGACTGGGCTGGATCACTCCTAGATAGGAAATCTACTACTGGTATTGTGTGTTTGTTGGTGGTAACCTTGTCTCTTGGAAGAGTAAAAAGCAGACGGTAGTGGTGTGGTCGAGTGCAGAATCGGAATACAGGGCAATGGCGCATACCACTTGTGAGTTAACATGGTTGAAACATTTGTTGAAGAACTTGGATTTGAACACACTTGACCAATGGAACTGGTATGTGATAATCAAGCAGCACTTCACATTGCATCCAACCCAGTCTTCCATGAGAGAACGAAGCACATTGAAGTTGGCTGTCACTTTATTCGAGAAAATTGTTGCAGAAGCAGATTGAGACTAAATATGTAAACTCAGCATATCAGTTAGCTGATATATTTACTAAACCGTTGGGGGGCTCAAGGATAAAGTACATTTGTAACAAATTTGGAGCACACAATATATATGCTCCATCTTGAGGGGGAGTGTTAAAGGGTATTTAGGTCTTTTATGTAATACCTAGGGTTTCCTAAGATTTTCCTAACTCTTATTATAAATAGTGGGACATGCTAACACTATTGTTAAGCCTTCTAATTCTTTTACTTTAACAGTATATAAGATCAAAACTTTAACCATAGAAAATGATAATATATTCCCCCTAAATTAAGTACAAGAAGCCAAATATATACAAGTTTAAATAAGAAATAACCATCACATTTATAGTAAAATAATAATTAAAGCATGAGTGAAAAAGCATAATCATTTATATAAGTTCCAACCAATTATGTACATAGAATCATACGAGAACATTTATAATAAATTCAATTTAGCCACATATTTCAAATTCATTGATAATTCCCAAACCTGTTTAAATATATGAAAATCTATCAAGTGTTAGAGGTTTAGTAAGAATATTGATCAATTGATTCTTCGTATTCACAAATTCGAATACAATCCTCCTTTTGGGTGCCTTTAGAATATCATAGATGTAATATCTTCGTGCTACTAATATATCTAAAATTCGTTTTATGGTACTAAGGTGTGATTCTTGAGTATTGAGTTGAAATTTAGCACATAATCACACACTAAACATAATATCGAGTTTACTTGTGATTAAGTAAAGAAGAAATCCGATCATACCTCGATATTTTGTATGATGGAAGTACCTTAATCATTTTGTCCATTTTGATTGACGAGCTCATAGGAGTGTTCATTTCTTAGATCTTCCTTATTTTGGTCTTGAATAGTCATTTGTTCGAAAGGGGTTTTTGATCCTACATCACTAGTAATACCTTTCTCACGATAAAAAATGTTAGTTTCATGAAAAAGGACATTCATGGATTCTTCAACGACTAGTTTTTTTTTGTTAAAGACTTTATAAGCTTTGATAGTCGATGAGTAACTTAGAAAGATTCTAATATCAAATTTCGAATCAAAATTTTCAAATAAAGCATTTACAACCAACAGCTTTAAAATAGCCAATATTTGGAATTCTATTTTTCAAAAACTCATGGGGGATTTTGTGTTTTCTTTCGACTAATTGAAACTTTATAAACAATATAGCAAGTAGTGTTAGCGGCTTCGACCCAAAAGTATTTTTCTAGATTATTTTTATTTAGTATAGTCCGAGCCATTCTTTTGCAATTCACCATCTTGTTGAAGAGTTCTAGGAGTCGAAAAATTATGTTCACAATCATAAGTTTTGCACAAATCATCAAAAACAATATTATCAAATTCTCCACCATGATCACTTCTAATGGTATTAGTAGTGTATACCTTTTATTGTGAACCTTTTTACAAGAATGTTCAAATGCATTCACTGCTTCATCTTTTAGGTTAAAAAATGGGAATCAACTAAATCTAGAAAAATCGCCAATAATGACGAAAGTATAATGTTTACCATTTAAGCTTGTGATAATAGATGATCCAAAAATATTCATGTCGAGAAGTCAAAAAGATTTTGCAATTGAAGAATGTTGGTTTAAATTGAAAAAACTCTTTACTTGTTTTCTATGTATCATAAATTTTGTCTTTCTCAAATTCCAAACTTGACAAACCTTGAACAAAATAATTTTTGGAAATTTTGAAAGTAGGTCCATGCTAAGATGACATAATCTTCTATCTCATAACTAAGTATCATATTAAACTCGATAAATATTTTTCTTCGCATTCAAACTTGGTGTTAATGACATAAACATTCTTATTTCGGCTTCCTATAAATATCACCTCTTTTGATGTAGTATCCTTAATAATACACTTAGAAGAATCAAATTTGATATGATAACATTCATCACACAATTGATTAAAACTATGTAGATTACGAATTAGGTTATCTACTAAAAAGACATTTTCAATCAAGGGAGATAAATGATTACCAATAATTTCAATGTCAACGATTTTTCCTTTTGCATTATCTCCAAAAGTATCATGACCGCCATCTTTTATTTTGAAGCGGGACAATGAAGCTTGATTTCTGGTCACGTGATTTGAACATCTATTATTCAAGGTCCATTTTCTCTCTATTTTCGTTGATATCTACAAAAATAATTTAATTTTTGGTCTTTAGTGCCCATACACCTTTGGCTCCTTGATTGTTAGTATTTGTGGACTTTGGCATCCACTTGTATTTGCTTTCAAAATGTAATCACTTTTTGATAAAACAATAAAAAGCTACATGTCTATATTTATTGTAAAAATTACATGTGACATTTGAAATAGGGGAAGTGGAAGTTTTAACAAAGAAATATTTAAGAGATTTTTATTTCAAAAAGGTTTATATCAAATTCCTCTTTTATCAAAAACACATTTTTGCTCACCAAGTATTAAATCAAAATTTTTCTTGCCTTGAGTAAATTTGTGAATAATTTGAGTGAAATCTAAAATCCTTTATTGTAAAGAAGAATTCTCCTTAATTAAAGAATCATAATCGACTTTTTGTTTTTCAAAATCGCTTTGAATTTTTGAAAGTCAATTTACCTCAATTTTCAATAATGAATTTTTCTTTTTTATGATCGAATGATTTAAAACATGTTTTTCAAATTCTTCAAGAATTTCATCATAAGAGGTAGATAATTTATCATATGAACCATTTTCATTCAAATTTACCTCATCATTAATAGCCGTGAAGCGAATGTTGGCAATTTTTTTACTTCCATCTTCTTTATGATCATCATCATCATTACTCGCATCCCATGTTGATTGAAGGACTTTCTTTTTTATAAATCTATTCTTCTTTTTGTCAATTTCTTCTTTCTTTTGAAATCGATAATTTTGCGAAAGCCTTTCCATTTATACAACTCCATTTACCATTACATGCATTAACACGAACATGAATAGCTTGAGCTGAACAACCAACCAACAAAACATCTACATCATTTGGATTCCGACATACCCAGATTCTGCGAAGTGAAATTCGTTTGATGAAGTCATCGATAATAGTTCCATCCTACCTGGCCAATATTTTTTCTCACGACTTCTTTGACATTTAATGGACAGCTATGCAAATATGAGACATAAGCCCCTTTTTTTCGTGTTTCAAACCTTTATTCGTTACCCAGGTTTCAAATTCTTTCAATTTAATTACGATAATAATTATATGTCCTACTTGACAATTAAATTTTCTGGGAAATTTATGGAAAGTTGCAATTCCCGCCACGAAATAGTGCACCTACGCGCCCTTTGCATTCTCCTTCTCTCTTGTGATAGTAATTTTCAACTAAAGCAATCAGCCAAGGAAACACAAAGCAATAAGACAAGAACCGATAGATAAAAGGCATATATAATAAGTAGATGTACCATTCTAACGCTGCTATGCATCTCTAATTTTCCCTCTTTCGGGAGAAATAAAAGGATTAACAAAAACGAAAACAATACATGTAACAAACCAACAATATACGCCAAAACATGTAAACAATTCACTACAATAAAGCAAAACTCAATCGAGTATTCTGTCCAATTGGATAAACAAACGATCCCTCAATAGAATAGTAGACTCAAAAAGACACTTAAAAACAGATGAAAATTGCAACTGGTATTTGATACGGGAAATTGAAAAATCCCACCATAACAACATAGTCCACATTGCTCAGGCAGCCTCGGCATCCTCCACCACATGGACAACCTTAGCAGTTGGCTTTGCCAAAAGATCAGTGTACTCTTGGTAAGGAGATTTTGCAAAGCGAGTCTCCCTCCAAAAGTCAGGAGTAAGGAACCCGTAAGTCTTCAAAAGACAATCAAAGGTCGCCTGCACAGACAAGAAAACGTATTATTAGCCAAATCAGACATAACTTTATGAGGTGAACGTGACATAGAAATGTCACTCAAAAGCAGAAGTAGGAACTGGTGCCACTTGAGGAACCAAAATCCCAAGTCAAGAATTCTCCCTTGGTCGCTATTAGAAGAAACAAAGAATTTAGCATTTACACTCGGATATTATGTCTAGTTCTGTACAAATTCCAAGTGCCTCTGAATAGAAGTACTAATCAATCATTGGCATATCAATACATAGGCAATAAGATATTGAGCTAAAAACACTACGCGAAAGAAGCATAGAAAAGTCCTGTATATATTACATAGTATAAACGAATATCACCAGATGCAAATTCACAAAGTACAGAAAAAAATTGGTGATTTGCTCTTAAAATTTCGAACATCAATAAAATGGCCCCAAAACATGAAATCTAGAGAGACAGACATAAATAAAAAAAATTATGGTTTCACCGTTAATGCTAAGTGTATACTACAGATATTGTCTTTCGCAAAAAGCATTCAATAAAAAAAGCTGTATCTTGATTGAATGTAACATACCAGATTCACAGAAAGTGATCGGTTAACATAAAATTAATCGATGCGGCATTTATTTTAAACAGATTATAAGACCTATATACACCGATGAATCTCAGAACCAATTACTTGTATGAACATTCTACTAGAATTTTTATTCGTCTAAAAATCCTTCAGACATAAAAACATTCACATGGATTCTGACGAAAGGATACTGCTATGCCTTCGTTAATACCAACTTATACATGATAAAGCAATAGACAATTATCACACATTGAACACAAAAATCATCAAAAGTAAGTTTATGCTTGTTCGTGTCTTGGAATATAGAGAATTGTGAGTTAATTCAATCAATGGTCACTAAACTTTGTTATAGGTTACCACATGCGTATCGAAATTCAAAAGGTTACTCTTTGCTCACTAAATTTTACTATATGTTACTACTTCATCATCAAAATTTAAAAAGTTACTTGTTGCTCACCTAAATTTGAATAAAGTTACACATTAATCACCCGTATCATTTCTATAATTGCTACATATAGCAAAGTTTAATAAGCAACGAGTAACTTTGTTCAAATTTAGATGAGCAACGAGCAAATTTTTAAATTTCAGTGAGCAAGTAGTAACAGATAACAGAAAGTAAAGTCCAGTGAGCAAACGGTAGCTTTTTAAAGATTGATTAAATTAGCTCGAGAATTGTCTGAGTATATTAACGTAGAAGTAACCCATATCTAACCAAATTAAACATGGAAAGATCATAAAAAATATTAACTACGTGTGATAAAGAGATGTTCTAAAAAAACTAGAGAAAAGCTTAGACCTTGACAAAGTTCCCAAGGGTTTTGGTGGATCCACGAGAAGAGGTAAAGACATCCTCAATACCAGCAAACTGGAGCACCTTCTTCGGCACCCGAGCAGCAACAATCCCGGCACCACGGGGAGCAGGAACCATCCGCACCGTGACCGAACCACACTTTCCGGTTACCTTACAGGGGACTGTGTGTGGCTTACCAATCTTGTTCCCCCAGTATCCTCTCCTAACGGGAATAACTGACAGCTTGGCCAAAATAATAGAGCCACGAATGGCAGTGGCCACCTCCTTCGAGCACTTGACACCAAGTCCCACGTGCCCGTTGCAATCGCCGACAACCACGAATGCCTTGAACCTTGTTCTCTGACCTGCCCGAGTCTGTTTCTGCACCGGCATGATTTTCATAACCTCGTCTTTTAGACTAGGACCGATCAGGATATCGATGATTTGATACTCCTTGATTGGGAGAGAGTGTAAATAGATTTGCTCTATGGATTTGATCTTTCCGTCTCTCACAAGACGGCCAAGCTTTGTCACTGGAACCCACTCCTTCTCCTCATTGTCACGGCGGCCTCGTCGGCCACTTCCTCGGCGGCCTCCCCTATCGCCACCACGCCCACGGCCTCCAAAACCACGACCGAAGCCTCCACGGTCTCCTGCGCCTCTGTCCGCCATGCTTGTTGCAAAGGGTTGATCTTTCGTGTAAAAGGATCTAAGGCGAAGGATTGCCGAGTGCGTGTAAACTGAAACCCTAAGCGAGATATGTATATAAAGTGCTGTATAATGGGCTCATCGTTTGAATTGAGGATCTGAGCCCATTTAGGTTTTAAGCCCTATTTTCGAGGCTCATATGGCTCGACACTTATTTACTGTTTAATAAAGGGAAAATTACGCATAAATTTACATTTTAATAATCAGGTGACATGAATTTTATTTCAAAAATCAGGTTCAATCCACCCACCTCATTCCACACCCACCACCATCCCCATTTTCATTCCTAACCTAACCCCCATTTTCACATACATGAATTATCGACGGTCGATAGCCAACCACTACTTCATCAGTAGATTGGTGGCAACGGCACAATAGAAAAGAAGCAGAAGCGATGACACAAAAAGTAACAATTAGGTGAGAGACAACCATCAACCGCCAACTACCACTTCCCACACCACCAGTTGATTGGCGACAGCAACGAGTTAGAGAAGAAGTAGAAGTGGCAGCGCTAAGCAACGACATTTGGGTGAGCGGTAGCGAGCGATTCTCAAAAATCTGAGTGGTACGTGTTGGAGTATAACAACATTGAATGAACATTAAATGAGCACAACAACAATATTTGAAGATCTAAATCAGCCCATTTCATCTCATCAATGTCTAGCATATTGTCCATGATTTTAAAGCATATAAAACCCATTAATGAAATATATTACCTCCAAGTGTTGGAACAACTTGATTAGAAGTCATGAGAGATCAATGAAGTTCCTACAAATGAGATTCAAATGCAAAGAGGGAGGCTAGGGTTCTTTGAATTTGATTCTTCAGTCTATTTCTTACACCACTCCCACCACACAACAAAAAAGAACATATTTATAGATAAATAAATGCTATTTTTTCTAGTGGGCCACAAGCCCAATGGGTGGGCTTGGGCATGATTGAAGAATGGACCCAAGGGCCCAAGGCATGGTTAGTGATAGAGGAAATTACACATACCCCTACTTTTAAAAACCATTTTCACAAATCAGATTACAAATTTAACTTTTCAAAAATCAGGTTTTTCATATTTTATTAAATATTAATTATAAATTTTCATCCAAATTAATTTAATTCCAATGAAAACCTAATTCATTTCACTAAAACCGCCGTCTTCTTCCTCTCACTCTCTGTGTTCTACGCATTCCTCACACAGCAGCCATCTTTATCCCAATTAATTCAACCCAAATCATACCTAAATTCATTCCCTCTCTCTTTCCCGCCCGTCATTTCTCTTCGTCCATTTCCTTCTCACTTTCCAGTCTGTCTTCTCCTCTTCGTCCGGCGCACCATAGCCCACACATTCGTGAATTTGGTGGATTTGTTGTGGATTTTCATCTTATTGGTAAAATCTGTTGTGGTGCTGTGTATTTGCGGTGTGGGTGGAGGTGCGGTTGCCTGCGTATGGCGATCTCTGCGTGCGGCGGATTTGTGAGTGTGCGGCGATCTCTGTGTGTGGGGGGGCTGTGGTGGGCGGATCTGTCTGTATGTGTCATGGTAGGTGGTGAACGTCGACGGTTTGGGTTCAGTTTTCTGTGGCTAGTTAGTTTGTGTATTTTATGGTGTGTGTGCGTGGGTGCTATGGTGGTTGCGATTAGGCATGTGTGAGGGCGCCGCTGTTGACCAGTGGGTGTGATATGGTGGTGTGTGCAGTGGACCAGTGGTTGTGTGCGGTGACCAGTTTGTGTGCGGTGATGGTGCAGTGTTTTGTGTAGTTGTTGGGGATGGTGTATCTGGCGGCAGAGGTGAGTTTTGTGGTGGCGGTTGTTGGTGGTGATTTTGTGAATATGGACAGTGGTGAAACTTGTGGCGGTCGACCAATCCGGCGGTGGTGGTAGTGGTGTTTTGTGTGGGGGTGTTGGTTGTTGCGACGGTGGTGTTGGTACTGGTTGCCGTGAGATGGTAGCGGTTTTGTGCTGGTGAGGTTGTGGCGGTCTTGGGGCGGGGACGGCGACGATAGTGGATATTGTTGGTTGTCTGTGACCAATTATTTGGTTACCTGTGACCAAGTATTTAAGTGTGACCTAAAATTTTGACTATGTGACCTAAAAATTATTAATTGTGTCTAATAAATTGATAAATTGTGACTTAAATAAGTATTGTGACCTATAAATTTTGGGATCTGTGACCGATTAACATATTGTGATTTTTAAATTTTTAAGTTGTGACCAATAAACAAATTGCAACCTATGAAAATGTTGAATTGTGACCTAAAAAATTTCGAATTGTGACCAATTGTATAGATCTGTGACCTTAACATATTCGCCGGACTCGAAAAAATCGTCGGAACGGTCGTCGCAGAAAAGTGGTGATCGGAAAGGTCGCTGGAATATCCCTGGAGTGGGGAGTGGGTTAATTATTTTATAGTAGAATTAAATATTAATAATAAATTAATTTAATAATTATTATTTTATAATTAAAAATTTAAAAATACTTGAATTTTGAAATTTGAAACATGTTTTGGTATTTTTGAAATGGGTAAAAGTAAAAGTATGATTTATGTATTCTTCCCTTAGTGATATAATGCTATCCATCTCATAAATGACCCAAATGTCATATGCACATAATTAAATATTAATTGTCACTAGATTATGTTAGTCCATAAAATTAACCGAACATTCTCCCACTTTGTCTACATAATCTTACCACAAATGCTTTCATAGCAACATACATAGCCAAACTAATCACGCATAACCAACACACAGATAGGATGAATAGGCCATACATAATCAGGCGCTACTAATCCAGAATTATGATAATAACATTAATATGAATTCAACAAAATAAATATCATCATTCCGTCACTTATCAAATCACAATGATACATAGTATCATAAAATAGTGACATACATCCATAATATGTATAAATTACACAAAATTCAAGTAATCCTCACAAAACATACAAAGAATAGCAAACTCCCACTAAAACAAAGAAAATAGGCTCCTAACAATCCCATGCGGTAGACGTGTTCTTGAAACACACAAATAGGTAAGCCTTTAGTTAGTGGGTCCACCAACATGGTGCTCATAGGCGTGTGCTCAATAATAATGAGAGACTCTGCAACTTTCTGTTTGACAAAGTAGAACTTGATATCAATATGTTTGGACCGAGAAGTGTTCCTAGTATTCCAAGAGAAAAATACGGCTGTGAAATTGTCACAATATAATTTCAACGGTCTCGAAATGGAGTCCATAACTCCTAATGCTAAAATGATGTTTCGTAGCCACATTGCATAACAAGTAGCCTCATAACACGCCACATACTTGCCTCCATGGTCGAAGAAGTTGTAAGTGTCCTTTTAACACTTTTCCACGAAACAACTCATCCTTCCATTATGAAGATGTACCCAGAAGTGGATTTCTTATCATCCACGCAGCCTGCATAATCGGAATCACTGAAACCAACCACTTCAAGAGTGTCGTATGTCGATAAGTCAACATGAGATCCTTGGTACCTTGAAGATACCTCAAAGCTTTCTTAGCTGCTTTCCAGTGGCTTTGACCAGGATCGCTTAAGTATCTACCAAGCAAACCAACCACAAAGGCAATATCAGGATGTGTGCATACTTGAGCATACATCAGGCTGCAAACAACAGAAGCATAAAAGACTGTTTTCATCCGATCTTTTTCAACTTCATTTTGAGGACATTGGGCTTTAGAGAACTTGTCACCCACAATTGGAGTTTTTACGAAAGAACAAGACTACATATTGAACCTCTTCAAGATACGATCAATGTAAGTACGTTGAGAAAATCTGAGAACACCATTGGCCCGATCACGAAGGATTTGTATGCCCAAGACATATGATGCTACACCAAGATCTTTCATGTCAAAATGGCCAAACAATAGCTGTTTTGTCTCAAACAATAAGGCAATATCATTAGTAGCGAGCAAGATATCGTCAACATACAAAACCAGAAATATGTGCTTGCTCCCACTGACCTTCATGTATATACATTGATCAGCAATGTTTTCCTTGAAACCGTTAGCGGTGACAAATTCATCGAACTTGAGATAAGTCTTGTTTTAACCCATAAATTGACTTCTGGAGCTTACAAATCATGTTTTGTTTTCCAACTACATCAAAACCAATAGGTTGAGTCATGTAGACATCTTTACTTAAATCTCCATTCAAGAAATCCGTTCTTACATCCATTTGATTAAGCTCCAAGTCGAAATGTGCCACAATTGCCATAATGATTCGTAAGAGTCTTTAGTCGAAATAGGAGAGAATGTTTCCTTGTAATCGATACATTCTCGTTGGCTATAGCCCTTAGCTAACAGCCTTGCTTTATATCTCTCCTTTTAACCTTTAGCATCACGCTTGGTTTTGAATACCCATTTGTAGGCAATGGGTCTACATCCTTTTGATAATTCTACCACATTTCATTTTGTGACATAAAGTTCATCTCATCATTCATAGCATTCATCCAAGAATTGGATTGAGGACTAGAGATGGCTTCTTTGTAGGTAGTTGGATCTTAGGTGTCACCAATGTCATACTCATGCTCTTGCAAGTAGACAATGTAGTCATCGGAGATTGCAGGTCTGCGAACCTTTTTTGATCTCATTAAAGGTGCATCTTCTATGGCTACATCTGGAGCTTCTTGTGCTACTTGCTCAACGGGTTCATTTTGAATGGATACTGGTCAACCATAAGGCTCTGTTGGAGCGAAAGCGACAGGCACAAGGACAATAACTGCGTATTATCTGAACACAATTTCCCTAAGCCCTTAGCTTGTACCAGTGTCATCCTCGAAATAGATTGCCCGATTTGATTCAACAGCTCTGGTGGTATGTAATGGACAATAGAAACTGGAGCCCCATGATCCCACACAATAACCAATAAAATGGCCGTTAACGATCTTAAAGTCATGTTTCTTGGATTGCGGATTGTAGGGTCTTACTTCTGCTTTACAAACCCAAACATGAAAATGACGCAAAGTGGGTTTCTTCTGTGACCACAACTTATAAGGAGTCTTGGGAATAGACTTACTAGGCACCTGATTTAAAATATAAGCTGCAGTTCTCAAAGCATCACCCCAAAGGAACTCTGGCAAGGAAGAGTTTGCCAACATACATTGCACCATGTCAAGAAGTGTGCAATTTTTTCTCTTCGCAACTCCATTTTGCTGAGGTGTACCAGTTATTGTATATTGATCATCAATGTCGCACTCCTGTAGGTACCTTGCAAAAGGTCCAGGGTTTCATCCGTTTCATCATATCTCCCATAATACTCACCACCTCTATCAGAACGAACCACTTTGATCATTTTCTCTTGTTGAAGCCCTACCTTTGATTTGAAGGCTTTACAAGCTTCCAAAGAATCAGACTTCTCACGAATGAGCTCAACAAAACCATAACGGGAAAAATCATAGTCTGATTCTTTGGAAGCTTGGTCTACATCCTTTTGATAATTCTACCACATTTCATTTTGTGACATAAAGTTCATCTCATCATTCATAGCATTCATCCAAGAATTGGATTGAGGACTAGAGATGGCTTCTTTGTAGGTAGTTGGATCTTAGGTGTCACCAATGTCATACTCATGCTCTTGCAAGTAGACAATGTAGTCATCGGAGATTGCAGGTCTACGAACCTTTTTTGATCTCATTAAAGGTGCATCTTCTATGGCTACATCTGGAGCTTCTTGTGCTACTTGCTCAACGGGTTCATTTTGAATGGATACTGGTCAACCATAAGGCTCTGTTGGAGCGGAAGCGACAGGCACAAGGACAATAACTGCGTATTGTCTGAACACAATTTCTCTAAGCCCTTAGCTTGTACCAGTGTCATCCTCGAAATAGATTGCCCGATTTGATTCAACAGCTCTGGTGGTATGTAATGGACAATAGAAACTGGAGCCCCATGATCCCACACAATAACCAATAAAATGGCCGTTAACGATCTTAAAGTCATGTTTCTTGGATTGCGAATTGTAGGGTCTTACTTCTGCTTTACAACCCCAAACATGAAAATGACGCAAAGTGGGTTTCTTCTGTGACCACAACTTATAAGGAGTCTTGGGAATAGACTTACTAGGCACCTGATTTAAACTATAAGCTGCAGTTCTCAAAGCATCACCCCAAAGGAACTCTGGCAAGGAAGAGTTTGCCAACATACATTGCACCATGTCAAGAAGTGTGCAATTTTTTCTCTTCGCAACTCCATTTTGCTGAGGTGTACCAGTTATTGTATATGATCATCAATGTCGCACTCCTGTAGGTACCTTGCAAAAGGTCCAGGGTTTCATCCGTTTCATCATATCTCCCATAATACTCAACACCTCTATCAGAACGAACCACTTTGATCATTTTCTCTTGTTGAAGCCCTACCTTTGCTTTGAAGGCTTTACAAGCTTCCAAAGAATCAGACTTCTCACGAATGAGCTCAACAAAACCATAACTGGAAAAATCATCAATAAAAGTGATGAAGTACTTGTAACCACCCATAGTTGGAGGAGTAAAACGCCCACAAATGTCGGTATGGATTAACCGAAGTAATTCTATGCACCGTCAACTTTGCTGTTTCTAACCTTGGTAGTCAACTTTTCCTTTATGTGGTCAACACAAATGTCAAAGTCTGAGAAGTCAAGATCATGTAGAATCCCATCCACCAAATTAAAAGAAGAAGAAGAAGTAACAAGAGACGCATCCACCAAATTAAGTTTATAAAGATTACCACATAAAATTCCATTTCCAATAAAAACAGAGTCATGGTATAATATAATGTTTCTAGTTCCAAAAAGAAAACTGTAACCAGTTCTATCCAAAATAGACACAGAAATTAAATTCCTCCTAATTGAAGGTATGTATGCAACTTTATGCAACTCCAAAAAAATGTCCAGTGGTAAGCTGTAGTTTGATTGTCCCCAAAAATTCAACCTTGGTTCTTGTACCGTCTTTATACATACTGTTCCATACTAGTTGGTTTCTTTTGCTTCATCTCTTGTAAGGAATTGGTAACATGAATTGTAGCACCAATGTCTAACCACCAACTATTAAAAAGCACATCAACAATATTTGACTCTAGGCAAACCTTTACCAAAAGATTACATTTTCTCCATTGTGGCCTTGAGCTTCCAGCAATCTGCCTTCTTGTGCCCAAACTTTTAGCAATAATTGCATTTTCCTTTAAATCCTTCATTCTTGGGAGCATTGGAAGCTAAGGGCACTCCTTGCCCATTCCCTTTGTTACCCATGTTCTATTTCTTGAAGGGCTTGTTGTCATTGGTATTCTTTTGAAGAGGCTTTCTTTTATGACTATTGTTGTTCTGGTTCGTTACCATAGCCACACTTCTTGCCCTGCCCTTTTTTATGTCATCCTTTTCCTTGGCAAGAATGGTAGTCATCTCTTCTATGGCCTATTGTTCTTTCTGAGCATTGTAACTGGACCTAATAGAGTCAAATTCTGAGTGAAGAGTCCCCATAATGAACTACACAATGTAGTCCTCATCAAATTCCATACCAATTGCCTTGTTCTTATGATAACAAGCCATGATTTGTCAATATGCTCTCTAATTCCACTAACACCATCATAAATAGTGGAATGTAGAGTGCTCAAAAGCTCATTCTTCTCATTTTTGGAGAACTTTTTGTACTTCTTATTCATAGCTTCTAAAAATTCCTTAGCAGTCTCAGTCTTTGCAATGCTTTCACGTATAGAGTCCTCCATGTGATACCTCATGATCATTAAACAACATCGATTTGAATGCTCCCAGTCATCATAAAGTTTCTTTTCATCAGCAGAAGTTTCAGTAGTGGGCATAGGAGGAAAGTCCTCTCTCAAGACCAAGTCCAACTTTATGATGGTAAGATTCATCATGAGAGATTCAACCCATTGTTTATGATTAGTCCCATTTAGCTTCAGAATGGCAAAAAATTGAGGATTACCCAAAGCTGAAGAAAAACACAATAGTGACATTAATTTGCATGTGAAAGACATGATCATGGTATTCACTCTTTCTTCAACTTTCTTAAATGATCCACAAAAGTGAGCATTGAATGCTAGAGTCTATTGACTCATTCATAGGTAAGAGCAATACATTTAGTATCACAACCAGATTCATCAATCAACTATAGATAGGATAGTAAACAATTGTGCCGGTTCATAATATTTCATGCATTCTCTTCACCAATCTAAGCATCCTACCAAACAATGAACTCATGGATAGGATAATTTCATTGTTCGTAAGGATCTTAGTAGAAAAGTGATTGAAATTGGGAGAAAATAATATCAACAACAAAAAAAGTATTCAAAGGCCTAGACTTATGAGAGGCAAGTTCACAAGCACACAATATGCAATTGTATCCAAAATATGATAATAAAACTAATATAATTAAAATGTCATATCAAATAAATGATAACTTGTCAAAAAGAATGTAACATTATCCAAAAAAAATGGCAAAATTATCATACAAAAGTGTGTTAAAACAGATTTAATTTTGCATATACTAAAATCAAGAATTCCTTCTCGAACTTCAGAATTAAAAAAATGGACAGCTCCAAGTTTAAAATAATAGTGAGAAATAGAGAAAAAAAATAAATAAATGCTACATCTTCAAAACACATTGGATTAGGCTCTGATACCAAATGTTGGAATATAACAACATTAAATGAACATTAAATGAGCAAAACAACAATATTTGAAGATCCAAATCAGCCATTTGCATCTCATCAATGTCAAGCATATTGTCCATGGTTTTGAAGCGTAGAAAACCATTAATGAAATACATTACCTCCAAGTGTTTGGTACAACTTGATTAGAAGTCTGGGAGATCAATGAAGTTCCAGCAAATGAGATTCAAATGCAAAGAGGGAGACTAAGGTTCTTTGAATCCGATTCTTCAATCTATTTCTTACACCACTCCCACCACACAAATATATATATATATATATATATATATATATATATATATATATATATATCAAAATGCTATTTTTTCTAGTGGGCCACAAGCCCAATGGGTGGGCCCAAGGCATGGTTAGTGATATAATGTTGTCCATCCCATAAATTGCCCAAATGTCATATGCACATGATTAAATGTGAATTGTCATTAGATTATGTTAGTCCACAAAATTAATCCAATAGTACGATCCGCAATGTTTTTGTGCATATGTGATAATATTTTATGCGATCTATGTGAAGAAGAGGTTGTAATGTCCCAAATTTTATATTCTTAATTTGGTTGGTATACTCCATTTAAGAAATAAATTATGGAATCTTGGCCCATTTAGGGTTATGAAAGTACAAGCCATAAGTTATTTATAAGCCCAATACTTTAAGACATTAAGTTTAAGTAAATTTGATTTCAAAGATTTAATGAATAACTGGGTTGCCACAATGGTCATCTGTATGGTATTTCCTATTGGCCACCCAAGTTCGAATCATCATGCAGATGTTTTTATGAAGTATTTTTATAAAATTATTTGTTGGGCTTAAAACTCTTCAAATTCCTAGTTAAAGACTTAATTTAACAAGATTAATGATAATATAACTCTTCCATTTAGTTTTCCATTAAAAAGGGAGGTTACAAGAAGAGGAAAATCATTTTTTAACTACACCTTTCCTCAAATCCGAGATTACACTTATTTTCTTTAAAAAAAAAAACTTTATGTTAAGTAAAGTTTGAAAAAATAGTAAGGGTGTGAAGGAGAGTGCACACTTTGATCAAGGAAAAAAAAAGATTTTCAAAAGAATAGGAGAGGAGCATATTTCTAAAAGTTCTGATACCGTCGGGAAGCAACAACAATCATCCAACATTATACTTTCAAAAGCTTTTAACAAAGGTAGGAAGTGGTGCAAGTGTTGGTTTCGTTTTTAAGTTATGATTTTTCCATTTAAAAGTATGTAATGGTACCTTCGGGTACGGTGTTTCGGCACCACTATAGTTGAATGATCATTCTCCGGTTCTATGCGTTATGTTAAATCATAACTCTACAGAAATTGGATTTTGCCGGAAATCCTACTACGCGACGGTATGAATCTATAGTTCGAAATTTTATAATTTGTTAACGAAACGCACCGATGACATCTATTGAGTTTCAAACTCATGGGTTAATTCCCTCTCTACAGGTTGATTTGATATGATTTGCGTGGGACGTGGATGATGGTAAAGAATGATGCAACGTGCTATGGAGAGGCCGGTGATTTAATGTTTTCAATTTTACTACGAAAATGTTTACTTTAAATAATTTGTTTCCTATAAAATGTTGTTTATGGAACTTTTCTAAACACATTTATTTATGAATACGTTATGCATTATGAAAATTATCTTACAAGTCGTTGGTTTATATTTTAAAAAAAGATGTTAGCAAAGTAACGTTGCTGTTTTTCTAGAAATTTCGTTTCTGACTTGACTTCAAAAATCCGTAACTTAGTCATTACTTGGAATTTTTCAATGAAACCAGTGGCGTTTGATAGCCTCATAGGTTAGCTACGAAATAAACTTGGAATCAAGTCAATCCAATGTTGGTAAAATTTTATAGGTCACTTAGAGTAAACTGCACTAGAAAGTGTTGCTGGGTTTCCAGTTTTTGTAGTTGATTTCAAGCAATCATAACTCGCTCATTATTTGGAAATTTTAGACAAAATTAGTGGCATTGGATAAATTACATGTTAGCTACTGAATGAATTTGAAATCATGTCAATCTGATGTTAGTAGGATTTTATATGTCATGTTAAGTAAACTGCACGGGTGAGTGTTGCTGTTTTTCAGTTTCTGCTTGGCTTCAAAAATTTATATCTCACCCGTAACTTTATTTTTTGGACAAAAGAAATTGGATATGATAGTCTCAGGGGCTAGCTACTGGATATAGCTAAATTCATGTCAGTTCGATTTGTGTAAAATTTTATATGATATTGTAAGTGAACTGTGCTGGGTTTCCTCCCAACCCGAGTTGCTGTGTGGTTTCGAAAAATATTTTAATGCCCTATCTATTGCCGCGGAGCCCAATTTTTGGATATGTCATATTATAAAGAGTTTTCTACCTTATATTAAAGGTTCACGAAGTTTCGAGGTCGATAGTTATGCAAACGAATTTATTTTGTCACTACCCATATGAGATAGAAAAAAAACAGCAACATTATTTTTAAAGTTTTGCCTAAAATTTGACGTCAATTATGGATGCATGCACGGAAGATATTCTAAAGACATTTTTGAATTGTTTTGTTTATAGTATTGAATTATTTTCTTTTAACAAATTATGTTGATTTAAATTTCATAAATTAAATGTTTAAGCTTTCCGCTAAGGGTAAGGTTAATTCTATTAAGTCAACGGCTAAAGTATAGTTAATCTAGTGATGTTTTGATCCATGCGGGTCGGGGCGTTACAGAGGTGGAGGTGGTGATTGTGGTATGATAGAGGTGGATGAGATATTGGTTCTACAATGGTGGTTGTGCAATTAAAAGTGGAAATTTTTGAAATGTATGGTGTCGTGATTGGCACAAATGAAATGATTGAATCAAGTTTGTGACAAAGTGAAAAGTTTGATATCGTAACTGCAATTTTCCCAAATAATGGATTTTTAAGAAGAATTATTTGTTGCAATAAAAATGGAATTTGACGAAAGAACGAATTCTGTAAGTAATAAACTATTTGATTTTGTTAAAAGAACCGTTTCTTGCAAACATAAAATGGATTTTGTCGAAAGAATTAATTTTTGCAATATAATGAATTTTCCATTGCTTCAATTTTAAACGGAATTGCAAGTCTGTACAAACCACTGTTTGGAAGGACAATCATTCTACATTAACATCAAGTTTGACAATTTTTTTGAAATCATGTAAGTTGGCAAATTTTTATACATTAATTTTAACTATAATTTTTTCAATCAATGGTCAGAATTTCTACACATAGAAGGGTGTCAAATGTTAATCATTGATGTACAAGAATCATAATGGTTGGAACAATTGGTGTAAAGGTCCGTAAAACCCTCATCAATGTCTGTGTGAGTTTGTACTTTTGTTATCAGCTTCTCTTTGGCCATACTCACATAGAGCAAACTCTGCCCAATGGCCTCTCGTAAAATGGATAAGAAGCTAAAGCTCTACCTGGTACATTCGTAATTATCAGAACCTACAACTCAGCAAGTTGAGGATGAAGAAAAAATTATTGGAGAAGACCCTAAAGAAGTTGAGGAAATGGTGGAAGAATTCAAAGAAATCCAAGAAGTAGAAGAAGACAAAGAATTTGAATAAGAAGATGGTAATAATGATAATGGAGAGAATCTGGATAACATTGATGATCTAAATGATGAGCCAATACAAAGCTTCTTGGTGTCCTTTAGCAAGGAAACATTGATTAAATTATTCTCTAAGGTGGCGGAAAAGCACCTCAACGTGGCAAATAGGGTGCGGAAGTTGGCCGATGTTGACCCACCACAGTGTAAAATCTTCGTGCATGGGTTCGGTTGGGAGACCACCTTTGATAGGCTAGCTAAAGAGTTTCTAAAGTACGGCAGGATCGAGGATTGTCGTGTAGTCATCAACAAGGCCTCGGGCAAATCCAAGAGGTATGGATTCATATTGTTTAAGTCACACTGAGAGGCCTATGAGGCCCTAAGGATCCCAAAAAGAAGATTGATAATCGGATGACAACGTGCCAACTAGCGTCCATAAGCCAAATTCTAATTGTTCCACCACAACCGATGATTTTGGAGTATACACATGAAAATTTATTTGAGCAATGTAGAGGAGTAGTTGGATCTGAAGAAATTGACAGCATTTTTTTCACAGTATGGAAAGATTGAAGAAGGGCCACTGTGGCTTGATAAGGAGACTAGGAAGCCCAAAGGTCTGCTTGTTTGTGTATAAGACGATGGAGTGTGCTGAAAGAGCTTGAACTGAGACTCATAAGCAATTTGAAGGAATGACATTGCGTTGTCAGTAGACAGTTGATGGTCCGAAATTGCAAAAAATGAAGCCAATTCAGATCGCAAGTCCCCAAATGGTATGGCTCAAAATTAACAGCTTGTTACAGTATGAGGCTCTTAGTCTTGTTGGTTCAACTGCAATGCCGTGTGCTATGAACGGAAAGTTCGTTGCTTCTTTGGTACCACAACAAGGATTGACTCCTTTGGTATCGAAACATGGATTGAATTTTAATCCAGCTGCATTATGATAAGTGTTGACAACGTTGATAGCAGCACAATGGGCAATGGGCTGTAGGAGTAGGTAGTGGAGCGATGAACATGTTATTCTGGAATACAAAAGTCTCCTTAAAAAATTATGACATAATTACCTTGAAGTAATTGGACAGGGTAATAAGTTTGATCAACAGGATCACAGTATTAATTCGAGCTCACCGAGTTCACGATGTTTCCTTAAAACGAATTTGCTGCCTTCACAGGTGCTAAAGGTATTCAACAATCATTTCCTAAGATAGAACAAATTTTGTCTCCTACGGAAGCAGTACAGTAATCTGCAGGAGTTCCAACGAACTCAACAAAGTGTTTTTTCACTTTTAGAACAACATCAGAACGAGAGAGGGGAGTGAGATTCAAAGCAGAAAATGATTGCAATGAAAGTGGTGTGATTTTTTTGGCAGTGGGGCAGGCTATTTATAGACTTGTTCGTGGCCATTCTAACAACTTTTAAGCTATTTCAGAACATTCATCACTGTTTAGATAGCACCCCAAAATCCGGACAGACAGCAAGGTTCAGTTAACAGCCGACTGTTTAACGGTCGTCTGTTTAGTCAATTAGCAAACCTTCCAGACACTCGAAAATAAGCCAATAAAAAATAATATCATTAAGTACCCAAGAATTTGATTAATTACAATTTGATCCAAAATTAAGGCTCTATTTGATCCATATTATTTTTATCATTCTCATTCTTCTACTTATTTTCAACCACACATTCTTCAATAAAATAATATTTCATATCACATCAATAACTTTTCCTTCTTTTTCAACCACATATTCACCATCATATCAACAGTAAAAATACATTCTTACCTTCAAAATGTGCACCAAACGGGGGCTAAATAAATATTGTCCAAAAAGATAATATAGTAAAATGAAGCACCCGCACCGGTGCACCGGACAGGACCGGATCGGGTGGCGGCAACGATGCGCACGTGTGGGGTTTAGACCGAACCCAATAGGATATAGGCCTCTCCCCTTTCAAAGACTATTGGTACCCCTTGGGGTCCAAACCCAATTCTCAACCTTACAATATATAAACCACACCAAAATTTTCTAACTTTCCTATGTGGGATAAGTGTTTGAGAATTTTCAATAAATCAAATTCTTCACAAGTTTATAGTTTCAAGTGGGTTACTTTGACATTAAATATTTCATTCAATTCTAAATGATTTTCAATAAATAAATATATCAAGTTGATTATCTCGCGAAGTAGAACATAAATATGCTTGGTCCCGTTATAATCGACGTGGGGGTCCTACTCAATATGGGACTTAAAGTTGACCCATTTCATTAAACCATTTCCAAAAATCCCCTACATGAATTAAATATGTCGGCCCTTTTCCAAAGAACAATCTCTGATATGTTTTCTAAGTAAAATTGAAGAAAACTGCATCGGGATAAGTAGCCAAAGACTTTGAACTTTTCCTAGTAAAATCTATCGGATATACTTAGCCAATCAGTAGCAAGATGCTTCGAACAGTTAGCCATTAGTGTATACCTAGACAATAGAAGTCACACAGTTTCCTTCAAACACAATTGGTTCTCACGTTTGTGTCCATTTTGGCCTGGACACCTCCTGGTTCATTATTAGTTTTTAGAGATTTTATCTTTACATAACTCTCTTAGAAGCGGCCCCTTCTCACCCACATAGGTGATTTCCATAAAGAGTATTCTGTTATACTCCAGTTAAACTAATCAAGATATTGAAATTATTAAAAGCGTAACTTATCCTATTTCGTAGCAGTTAGGCACTGTCTCATCATAGGAATGGGTAGGAAAATAAAAATTTTCCACTAAATTTTTCACAGTTCGGTTGTCCCATTGAACCTAGATTTTGAGATTTCCAATCAACTAGGTTGGGTTGCCACCATGGAAACTTTTGTTATTTTATCAATTTTATTCTTGCTCTCTAGTTAAGCCTTTAGTTAGCGGATCCGCAATATTCTCTTTTGATTTCACACAATCTATAGAGATGATATCAGTAGAGAGCAACTGTCTAACGGTATTGTGTCTAAGACGTATATGTCGAGACTTACCATTGTACACAGTATTTTATGTCCTACCAATTGCTGATTGATTATCGCAATGGATACATATAGTAGACACAATTTTAATCCAACATGGAATATCTTCTAGAAAGTTTCGTAGCCATTCGGCTCCTTCCCCGGCTTTGTCTAATGCAATGAATTCAGATTCCATTATTGATCTAGTTATACATGTTTGTTTTGAAGATTTTCATGATACTGCAGTACTTTAAGTGTAAAGATATATCCACTGGTTGATTTGGTATCTTTAGTATCTGATATCCAATTTGCATCGCAATATCCTTCAAGTACTGCTGGATATCTCAAATAATGCAATTTGGAGTTTTTGGTATGTTTTAAGTACCCTAAAATTCTAACAATTGCCCTACAGTGCTCAGATGACTCGTATATCGACTTAGCCTACTAATGGAATAAGCAATATCAGGTCGAGTGCAATTCATGACATACATTAAACTGCTAATAATACGAGAATATTCCAATTGAAACTTGCTATCTCCAGTGTTAGAAACGAGATGCGTACTGGCATCCATTGGGGTTTTCATAGAAATTATATTGTATTTTTTAAACTTTTCAAGAATTTTCTCAATGTAGTGTGATTGAGATAATATGATTCAATCGGATGTTCTAAGAATTTTAATTCTTAATATAACATCAGCTACCCCCAAATCCTTCGCTTCAAACTTACTTGTTAACATCATTTTAATAGTTTGAATTATGGTATATTATTACTCATAATTAGCATGTCATCTACGTATAAATATACCATGACATATTCATTTTGAGTGCTCTTGACATACACACATTTGTCACACTCTTTGATTTTGAAGCTATTTGACATCATTACCGCGTCAAGTTTTTCATGCCATTTTTTAGGTGCCTGCTTTAATCTATAAAGTGATTTAACAAGTCGACATACTTTCTTTTCTTATCATGGGGCCACATATCCTTCAAGTTGCTCCATATAAATTTCTCCATCTAATTCACCATTCAGAAAGGCAGTTTTAACATCCATTTGATATATATCCAAGTCATTCAATGCCGCTATCGCAATAAGCATACGTATAGAAGTAATTTTTGTTACTAGTGAATACGTATAGAAATAATAAAGACCTTCTTTTTACTTGTAGCCTTTAGCAACAAGTCTAGCTTTATACTTGTCAATTGTTCCATATGTTTTCATTTTCCTTTTAAAAATCCATTTACACCCCCAATGACTTATTGCCATGAGGAAGGTCTACTAATTTCCATATATGATTTTATAGTATGGATTCAATTTCACTATTAATCGCTTCTTTCCAAAATGAAGCTTCGGTCGATGACATAGCCTCTTTATAAATTTGAGGTTCATTTTCTAACAAATATGTTAGAAAATCAGGCCCAAAGGAGGTTGTCATCCTAGTCCTCTTACTGCATCTAGGTTCTTCTTCATTTACAATCTCTTCATTCTCACGAAGTCTTTTAATTGAATTTGATTCACTTTGCAGGTTATAAGGAAAAACATTTTCGAAAAATGTAGCATCCCTCGATTCGATATTCATATTAACATGCACGTCCGATTTTTCAGATTTATGTACAATAAATCTATATGCACTACTATGATAGGCATAACCAATGAATATGCAATCAATGGTTTTAGGTCCCATCTTAACCATTTTAGGTTTAGGAACCGCTACCTTGGTCAAGCATCCCCATACCTTTAAATATTTATAGTTAGGTTTGTGACCTTCCCATAATTCATAAGGTATCTTGTACGTTTTTCGATGTGGAAATTTGTTGAGAATATAATTAGCAGAAAGCAAAGCTTCCCCCCATAAGTTCTTCGGTAATCTAGAACTTATCAACATAGCATTCATCATCTCTTTTAATGTTCGATTCTTGCGTTTAGCAATGCAATTAGATTGAGGAGAATAAGACGCGGTAGTTTGATGAATAATTTCATGCTCCAAACAGAATTGTTCAAACGGAGAATCATATTCACCACCTTTATCACTTTTTATTGCCTTAATCTTTTTGTTAAGTTGATTTTCAACCTCTAACTTATAGTGTTTAAACACTTCAATTGCTTCGCTTTGCTTTTGAGTAAATACACATAGCAATATCGAGTGCAATCATCGATGAATGTGATAAAGTACTTATTAACGCCTCTAGTTTGCACAAACTTTAAATCACAAATATCGGTGTGAATTAAATCTAGTGGTTCGGTACTTCTTTCGACAAAACGAAAGGGTAAACAATCCATTTTTACTTCTATACATATATCACATTTGTGATTAGGATCTAAATTGCATTTGGCAATAAATCCAATTTGATTAGTCTACGCAAAATATTATAATTTATATGTCCTAATCGTTCATGCCAAATATCAAATGACTCAACCAATTAAGAAGAATATGTACTTTTATTCATAATAGGAGGTACAACAGTTATTACATTCAACTTAAAGAGCCCCTCATTTAGGTAGCCCTTTCCTACAAACATATCATTCTTTGTAAGTACAAATTTGTCTGAAACAAACACTAACTTAAACCCCTTTTTGCTTAATAGGGAACCAGAAACCAAATTCTTTCGAATATCGGGCACATGAAGAACTTCATTCAAAGTGAGCTCCTTTTCACTTGTCATTTTCAGCATTATCTTTCCATGTCCTTCAACCTTGGAAGATGAAAAGTTTCCCATGTAGAGTTGTTCATCATTATCCATTGCTTTGTAGGTAGAGAACATCCCATAGTTTGAGCATATGTGACGAGTGGCTCTAGTATCCACCCACCATTCCTTAGTGTTTCCAACGAAGTTGCATTCAGTAATGACCGCTGAAAGATTCATATCTTGTACCTTATCAGAAAGGTTGTCATGTTCTGTTACGTTGGCTTGAGGAGTTTTTCCCCTTGGCATTCCTTGGCTTTCGACAATCCTTGGACCGATGTTCTGCTTACCGCAATTGTAACAGTTGCCTTTGAACTTTTTAAGGAGTTTTTGAAGAACTAGATTGCCCTTCGCCATTGTGCTTCCTCTTTTTGCTAGTCTTTAGACCTCCTTCCATAATGTAGGCCTTTAATTCCAATGAATAAGATGCAACATTCCTCTTTTCAGATTTACGATTGTCTTCTTTTATTCTCAACCGGACAATGATATATTCAAGTTTCATTTCTTTTCGCTTATGCTTTAAATAATTTTTAAAGTCCTTCCAAGAAGGTGGCAATTTCTCAATCAGTGCAGCAACCTGAAATGATTCGCTTAGTTTCATTCCTTCGGCATGAATATCACTGAGTATGATTTGAAGTTCTTGAACTTGGAAAATGACAGTCTTGCTGTCAACCATTTTGTAATCCAAAAACTGACTGACAATGAATTTCTTCGTACCGGCATCTTCAGTGTGTCTAAAGATTCTCACAGTTCTTTTGCAGACTTCACATTGCAGTACACATTATATAATGTGTTGTCAAGTCCGTTGAGTACATAATTTCTATACAGAAAGTCAGAATTTTTCCATGCATCAACCGCAGCCAATTTCTCAACATCAGAATCTTCCTCGGTGTAAGAAGGTGCATCTTCTTTGATAAATTTTTCCAAACTTAATGTTGTCAGGTAAAAAAATATTTTTTATTGCCAACTCTTAAAATCTGATCCATTAAATTTCTCTGATTTTTCTTCAATCGTATTAGGGAGTATAGTATCAGAAGTTGCCAAAGTTTCCATTTTTGAAACACAATCAGAAGATAAACGATAAGGAGTAGAACCAGAATAAATTCAGGCAAAATTCGTTTAAAGATTGTTATTCTGGAATACAAAAGTCTCCTTGAAAAATTACGACAGAATTACTTTGAAATAGTTAGACAGTGTAATTAGTTTGATCATCAAGATGACAGTATTAATTCGAACCCACCGAGTTCACGATATTTCCTTAAAATGAATTTGCTGCCTTCACATGTGCTAAAGGTATTCAACAATCGTTTCCCAGGATAGAACGGATTTTGTCTCCTACGAAAGTAGCACAGCAATCTGCAGGAGTTTCAACGAACTAAATGAAGTGTTTTTTTTCACTTTTAGAACAATATCAAAACAAGAGAAGGGAGTAAGATTCAAAGCAGAGAATGATTGCAATGAAAATGGTGTGATTTTTCTGGCAGCGGAGCAGGCTATTTATAAACTTGTTCGTGGCCATTCGAGCAACCTTCAAGCCATTTCATAAGAGTCGTCACTGTTTAAACAGTACCCCAAAACCCGTACAGACAACAAAGTTCGGTTAACAGTCGGCTGTTTAGTCAATTAACAGACCATCCAGACACCCGAAAATAAGCCAATAAAAAATAATATCATTAACTACCTAATAATTTGATTAATTACAATTTGATCCAAAATTCAATAAATTTTGTCCAAAAAGATAATATAGTACAAGGACGTACCCACACCTAACCTGACCGGGCGGCGGCGTGTGCATGTGGGGTTTGGACTGAACCCAATAGGATATAGGTCTTTCCCTTTTAAAAGACTATTGGTACCCTTTGTGGTCCAAACCTAATTCCCAACCTTACACTATATAAACCACACCAAAGTTTCCTAACTTTCCTATATGGAATAAGTGTTTTGAGAATTTTAAATAAATCAAATTCTTCACTAGTTTATAGTTCCAAGTGGGTTACTTTGACATTAAATATTTCATTCAATTCTAAATGGTTTTCAATAAATAAATATATCACGTTGATCACCTTGCGGAGTAGAATGTGAATATGCTTGGTCCCGTTATAATCGACGTATGGGTCCCACTCAATATGGGACTTAAAGTTGACGCATTTCACTAAACCATTTCCAACAGAACAAACGTGCTTTTATGCCTGGTTTGGGGAGTCAGGTAGTGCAAGGGAGTTATGGGGATCAGAGTGTTTGGCCAATTTTTCATATGGGCTCCGGAATGAACGTAATGGGAGCATATGTAACTCCAGGTGGATATCTAAAGCAATAGACAGCGGGAAGTATCGTGTTGCTAGGCCTTACATGGGTAATTAGATGCTGTACAGGTATATTTGAGATGCATTCATGCTTATTGTGCTAGGGTTCCTTATTTGTAAATGTGTTTATTCCTTTAGTAATATGGTTCTGCTTGCTTGTTAAGACCATGCACACATTTTTTCTTTGCCTAGAGAATCTTTAGATAGGTGGATATCCTTGGCAAGACTGGACAGTTTTTAGTTGGTTAGTATTTGAAAATCGTTTTCCTAAATTTATATATGTGAATGCATTGGCTCAAATTCTTTCCTTCTCGATATTTGACTAGTTTTTTTAAAAGTTGATTGTAAAATTTGTTTCCTCGAATTGTTATATATATGTGTATACATTCATAATACTTGGTCATTGTGCAGATATATATGGGCGCATCGAAGAAGTAACTTCTTCTATTGTCGTTGTGACTCTTCTGACATTCAGATTCAAGTGAATTTCATATACTGTTATTAGAAGACTAATTTATGGCAGTGCCAAATAAGAAATAATATATTTGGTTCCCATTCTTTTTTGCCCTTTCTTTTTTATTCTTAAAGTTGAGTAGAAAGCCATGAAAGCCTCTTTGATGTCATTATCTTTGCCTACTTCGGATGAACCCGATTGAGGACTAGGACTTGTTCAATTTTAATGCTAATAAGCACTGCAAATGGTATTTTTTAGTTGGAACCTTGCTACGTTCCTTGAAATCAGGGATGGAGCTAGACTTTTAACGTAGGGGGGGCCTGGAGGTAGAGCTGAAGGGGTGAGGGCCCATGGGGGTGAGGGGGCAGCGCCCCCGAAACTTTTTTTTAGATACGTTATTAACAAAAAAAATCAAAAAACGTATAAAAAAAGTACTAATATTTAATTTAGCAAAATCATACCTTATTACAACCGTTCCCTTCGAGTTCTCATACTTTGATAACGTTGTATAACTACATTATCATCAATTCTGTCGAATACATCCTTCTCAATATACACAATCAAGCTATCATTTAACCATTGATCATTCATTTGATTGCGCAATCGATTCTTGACATAATTCATTATAGAAAATACCCTCTCCACCGTAGCAGTAGCAACTGGAAGAATTAATGACAATGTCAAAAGCATGTATACTAACGAGTATACTTCATGTTTTTTTGTCACAACCAACTTTTGTGCAAGTTCACCAAGACCTCGTAATTCTCCAAATTTTTCACTAGTGCGCATATCAATGATATATGTGTCAAGTTGATCATCAAGTTCCATCACGTCTGATCCTTGAAAATCTTTCGGATAAAATGTACACATGTGAATTAATTTGCACTTGTCAAAAGTTGCAAATGAATCATCTGGACACAAACACGCTACACAAAGAAGTAACTCACTATTCACCTCAGAAAACCGAGTATTCAACTCTTGAAGTTGCATATCAACAACAGAATAAAATAAATCCACACGGAAGTGATGGAAATTTGTCACAGTGATACATCGTGAATGACCCAGAGGTGTATACATATCCTCCATGTTAGGGACGATAATGTCGTGCTTTCCACAAAAGGAATTAACCATTACCAAAAAAGAATCCCAATCATCATCTCTGAACTTTTGGAGCTGTTGTTTACATATTTTTACCAAGCACATGGCATTAGCAATATCTTGGTCTTTCTTTTGTAATGTCTTCGACAACTCATTTGAAATTCCTAATATCTTTTTCATTAGATGTAGGCCAAATGCAAACTCAAATGTACGAATTGATGCCAACAAAATCCGTGCTTCACCTTTTTCCCACAAATTGTATTATCAGTAGCAATGATCTCAATAACATCAACTGTACTCGAAAACATGAGCATCAAGTTACATAAACATTTGTAGTGTGAGCCCCAACGTGTATCACCGGAACGCTGGATATTAGTTCTTGATTAAGGCCTCGTCCACTTGATATTTCACCAGCATTAAGTGCTTCACAAATTTTGAGTCTTTGCATCTCGCGAATAATATCACACCGCTTAGCCGATCCTCCAACAACATTCACCACACTATCAGCTAAATAATAGAAAGATTGGATATCCCCATGTTTTTTGGCAACTGCTAAAAGAGCTAATTGAAGTTGATGAGCAAAACAATGAATGTAGTACGCACTTGGATTTTCTTTTAAGATAAGTGTTTTGAGACCATTATACTCACCCCGCATATTACTAGCTCCGTCATAACCTTGACCTATCAAATTAGCCATGCTTAAGCCATGTCTAGAGAACAAGTCGTCAATAGCAAGTTTAAGTGAGATAGCCGTGGTACTTGAAACATGTTGGATGCCAATAAAACGTTCAATTACATTCCCATTCTTCACATATCGCAAAACAACTGACATTTGCTCCTTAGTTGAAATATCACGGGATTCATCAACTAGAATAGAAAATAACCCATCACCAATCTCACTAATAATAACCTTGTTAATTTCAAAGGCGAAAGCACTAACAATATCCTTTTGAATGTCTGGTGAGGTTAATTTGAAATTTGCAGGAGCATTCTCCAAACAAACAGCATTAATCTGAGGATCATGATTGCACAACCATTTTAGTAGTTCGATAAAATTTCCTTGATTGCACGAATCTTCAGACTCATCACTTCCACGAAAAGCAAGCCCTTGCCGTAGAAGATATCGAACACAATCTATTGATGCACCCAAACGAGTTTGATATGCACTTCTTGTTTGTTCTGATTGCTTGAAGAGACTAGCCTCAATACTTTGTTCTTGGTTATTGAATGATTCAAATTTAATCCGAGCTAGGTTGTGTAAGCTACCGGCTTTTCCAACATGTTTTTTCAGAAGAGTTCTCTTTTTCCAATTTGAGAATCCACCGACAACAAAAGGAGCACGACTTCAACTAAACAGATAGCAATAAAAGCAAAATACTGCATTTTTTGCTATACTATATTCTAGCCAAGTGGGACATTCATCATACCAACTAGTAGTAAATCGTCTTTCTTTATTTCTCTTTTTTGATACCAAAAACTCATGATTACAAGGTTGGCAAGGACCCCTTTGCACATATTCCCTTCAACAACATCCCGAACATTAACATTATAATGATTAATTGGAATTCGCAATCCAGGATCCGAAGGCAATTGTTCAACATTAATCTCGTCACTTTCATCCCCTCCATCCCCAACACTAATTACATCAATATCTTCACTTTCATCAGTGTCATTCTGATCACTGTCATTTTCATCACTGTCATCCCCATCATATGCTTCATCCCCAACATCCTGAATATCAATCCGAACATTCCTTTCATCAATGTTTTGTTCAATCGAAGATGGATGAAATTTACACACTCTTTTGAAATACTTCTCCATGGACCTGAGGAGTGAGATAAGTGATAAACAATACAACTATTTACTATACAAGAAGAGAATTTCTAATTTGCAAAGAGATTGTTTGGAAAAATTCCACCTACCTCAAAAGTGAAACTGCAGCCTGCACCTCCAGAATTTCTAATTTGCACTGCTGAAAATTTCTAGACCTCAAAACCGCAGCCTGCACCTCAAAATTCTCTGGCGTCAGAGAAGAATCGACGGTCGCCGCGAAAAGGGGAAGAGCTGACTGGTCTGAGAAGAATCGGCACCCAGTTCTTTGGTTTTCTTCAGAGAGAGAGAGAAAATGGGGAAAATTTGGGGAAAAATTGGGTAGGGTTGATTTTTATTCAAGACACGGTGGTAATATAAAAAAAAATTTTAAATTAAAAAAAAAATTTGGTCAAAATTTGGGGGGCGGGGGGGGGGGGGCAGGCACCCCCCAGGCCCCCCTCCGCCCGTGCTTGAAATGTTTGTCCATGTCTTTTGAATAGTTTTCTTGTAATCTAATTTCTGGGTGACGCCATACTTAGGGAAAACAGAAAAATGTTCCAAAAGAATGTAGAATAGGCATCAAAAGACTTTAGGATATGATTATACGAGGGGTTGGTGACTCGAGAAGAGGAATGGATAAAAAATGACGGTTTCTTGTATGGCTATTGAATTGGCGGTCATCTACAAGTGAAGATAGTCCAATATAACAGTCGTCAAGCTGCGCTTGGTACCAATGAGGTAACACAGAACAAAGTTTTTGATGTTTCGGAGGTTTTCGGGTATTTTAAAGTTTTGTCCAAGGGAAAAAAGGTTATGTAAATAAAGTACTTCTATGTAATATTTACAATGGAATATAAGACTATTATAGGGGGTTGTCTGTTCTTGATTTTTCATGAATTAAAATCAGAAAATGGAACGTTAGTGGGGCCCGCGTGAGAGAGTGGAAGTCAATTATTGCGGTCCAACGGTCTTATTTATGATGAAAATCCACCCAAAAAGCTTTACCAAACGGGGTCTAGATATATAAGATAACTAGGGATTACATACACTCACACATGCATTCATGTACATAACTACATACCTTGTACCCTTCAATATATGAATATTTTATTCAATGGGTGCAAATATGTGCATCTTAACAATATGCTGCAACTTACCTAACTGTGTAGCTCTAAAAGAATAATGTACAATTACCGTAACTATGTGCTTTTTTCTATTTGAGTAGAATCTTATTGAACAAGTTTGTAAATATGGAATACTAGAAAAAAAACCGTGAGTTCATTGCAAATATACATGCAAAGCATTTATTGACTCATGTATGGCCTAGCACCATGCTGCTTTGCTTTACATTCACTTCGGTGCCTACACCACCGACCCGACATTTTGGTTCATGTGTTTAACTTGCACTACCTGACTCCCCAGTTAGGCATGAACACATGGTTGTTCTTCCATGGAACAAGTTTTAGATACCAATTCTGAGTCGCAAGACTTTGACCAACTTCAAAGAAAATCTGCTCTTATTTACCAGTGTATTCATTAATTTGATATTTTATTGTACGCTGTTGTGAAGTGGCTTCCATGTCAATGTCTACATATTGAAATTTTTGCCATACAAATATTTTTCGATATCATATCCTTTTACTCTTAGTTGGTAATGCATTTTTCATTCCATAATGTTGCACTTTTCTTTGTGGGTTATATTCTGCTACGTTCTATTCTCGAGTTCGAGTGTGTAGTTAATGGAAAAAAGGTTAGATAAGAAATCAGCGATGTAAATCTTTTATTTTGTTGAGATTTTTTAAGGTTGAATAAATTTGTGGGAAAAATTCATTTTTCCTACTTTATCTTTACCCTATTTCAAAAATAACAAAACAACTTTCACATTTCAAAAATCAGATTTTTTAACCTATACATACACCATATATATAAATATTTATTTATATATATAAATATATATATATATATATATATATTTATTTATATATATAAATATTTATTTATATATATAAATATATAAAAAGATATAAATAAATAAATATAATTAACCCACCCCCACCTCCACCACCCCCACCCCACCAATCCGGCGACTATCCCGGCACTGCTCCGGTGACCGCTCCGATGCCGATTCCGGCGGCTGCTCTGGCGACTACTCCGATTCCGATGACTCTTCCGGCGACTACTCCGATTCCGACGACTCAGGTCACATGTCACAACCAGGTCACAACTCAGGTCACAAGTCACAGTCCAGATCACAACTCAAGTCACAAGTCACAGTCCAGGTCACAACTCAAGTCACAGCCCAGGCCACACCGTCACAACCCTACCACCACTGCCACTTGCGCACCCTCACCCCACCACCACCACAACACCACGGGAAACCACCACCTCCACCCCCATCAGAAATGCACTACCGTGACCCCTACCACCAACAAAAATGAACCACCACCACCACCACCTAGCCACCGTCACTGTCCACCGCCACCAACAACAACCTACCACTATATCATCCAGCACCACCACACAAATCAGAACACACCGCACCACGACAGCACATCACCTCCGCCACAGATCCACCGCTACAGCCACACGTCGCGGAAGAAGGAGAAAGGGGAGTGAGCTGCCACACCGCATCACCACCACACACCACATCGCACCACCACCGCACACAGATTCGCGCTCATATGGGACAAGTTATTCTACCCTCTTACCTTACTGAACGCTTAAAGTGGAAGTCTGACATCAAATTAAACTCCTGGGGCTATTGGCTCATTTCTGCGTATTATTAGATCCACTAGTGCTTTGTAAACTTCAGTTCATGCTGGTGAAACAGTTCTCAATTTTTAAAACCTTAGCACTCAGGGAAAAATAAAGACCTATCAGTCGGCGACGATCTCCCAAGAGAAAGAGTCCTGAGTGTGAATTAGGAATTAGGGTTTGGAGTATATATATTTAGTAAAAATATTTATTTTATAAATTAATTTTTATAATATTATTATTAATATTTAATTAAATATAAAAAACTTGTATCTATATTTAAAATATCTGATTTTTGAAACTTAAACCTTAAAATCTGATTTTGGAATTGAGATCTCCAAAAGTAGGGAAGGGTGTAATTTCCACTAAATTTGTTGTTATGTTTGGGCTGCCTCATAATTACTTGGCCCTGTTGGTTATATTGGGCCTGTGTTGTAATGTTTCATTTGGCCCAGAATCGTGTCTTTTTGGGCTCTGTTATCTGGCCAAATGTAAGGCCAGATCTTCACCGTTGATTGAAACCGATTGATCTCCTGCGTTAAGTGATTCTCGAAGCTTCATTTTCTGGTGTCGGTCGGAGTGACTTTGTGAGATATTCTCTCTGTGTGAATAGGGTTATTTCTCTTTTTCTCTGTCGTTTGAAAATCTGAGTGATTTTTTGTGTAATTCCTTAGTGATAAGGCAGTGAGTACACTGGATGTATATTCTATGAGATTGTGTATAATTTCTGAGTGATTCTTGAGGCGAGAGAAACATTGAAGAAATTTCTGATTTCTTCATACATTGTAATCTGTTCTTGGTGATTTTTAGTGGAATTAGAGCTCAATCCATTTGTGTGGATGCTCAACGGGTGAGTAGGCCTAAGGCTGAAAATCCGGACCCATTTTGGGTAAAAATCCTTGGTGTTGTTTATTTATTTCTTACACTTTTACTTAGTTTTTGTGTTCTTTGTGAACTTTGGGACCAACATTTGTGTAGATGCGATTTAACATTGTGACAAAGATTCGCACTTTCTACCATCCTGGTAAGTTGTTGACTAAAAGAAAATAGGGAAAATATGGTGGTTGAAACATAGAGCACATTAGGTCATGAATTGAATTTGAGGGTGGTAAGCAGTTGGCGGGCACCGTCCATTATTGGTCCATATTAGGTTGAACTACCCTTCTCGTCCTTTGATCCTTTTTTCACCGTTCAATCTATTGATGGGATTTTTGGCCGACCTTCTTTCCTTTCTCCAGAAATAGCTGAGGTTAGGCCTAAAAGCCTTCATTTGAGATTTGTGAAAATTTTGGCCCTGTGATTCTGCCATATAGGACCCCATAGTTAGACAAAATTTGGGGGAGAAAAAATTCCACATCGATTGCTTGCACTGGATTGTTGGGGAGAATTTTTTTTCCCCTCAAAGAGCAGACCCTTGGTCGGGTCGGGTTATTCATATATGGCTTTCTTCTTAACAATTAAAACTTGAATTAAAGCTTAAGTTAGTTACTTTATTGAGCTTCCTTTGAAACATACTTTAATCTGTAAAAAAAAACCACTAAAATTTATCAAAGCTTGATTTGTTTATCTAGCAAATTGATTTAAATTTGAGCTTATTTCTAAGTTAAAATTTATGCAACACTGTGTACCCATCACAATGGTGTAAAACAGCGTTGTGTATGAAACATAAGTAAGAAATATTTAGCTCCTCTTTCGTTTAGATAAAAATCATATTTTTAGTAAATTTTGATAAAAATTAATGAAATGTGTGGTTCAAAAGTCGAGAATTCCAAAAAATATAACTGAAATTAATTGTTGAATTTGATATAGATTTTAATCGACTTTTCAAGTTGAACCAGAAAATGACTTTTATTTATCTTGTTTAAGTCAAGTTTGAAGGAGTTTTTTCATGACCCTTATCCTGTTTAAGCTCAATTGACTTTGATATTCATACAATGTAGTGTTTTAATCATTTTCAAGTTTAACTAATGTCATCAATAAATGAAATTCAAATGAGCAAGCATTGAATTGATTTGTAAGCTACTCAAAATAGCCTCTGCTACATAGGAGGGGGGATTCTGGTCAAATGGATGTCGACTTCAATTGACACGAACAATCTCGAGCGAGAACGCCACAAATAACTTGCACAAAATTTGACATGAAATTTTATTGAAGTCCCTTGTGATAGACTTTTCATTTGGATTAAACTACTATAGTTTTCTTTTGATTTTATTGACGGAAATTCTGTTGCTGATAGAGTTTATTCACTATTCCAATTCCCTTTTTTTTTTTAATTGCAAAAAAGACTAATGTTTCAAGATTTAGTTCAGTACAACTTTTATGTATGACATGATATCAGGGACCCAACCTAACAACACATGAAGATGTCCCAACACGGCAAAATCATGTTATTTCTGAGATAATTGCTGCCCCCACAAATTTGGCACAAATTCCTAATGCAGGTGAGCATGGCCACAATAACTTATTTTTAATACTATTTTAGAATGTCCTAGATAAATTTCAAATCGTTTAGCCATTATTTTGGACCCTCCACAGTTCAAATTGTGCAGAGAACAGCATGCAGTGATACCACAAGATAACAGAGAAACCACATGAAATGAGGGGTCATAAGAGTTACCAAAAAAGGTTTTTTTTTTCAAATGATTTGCAATGACCCTTCTTTTCAAAAAGTAATGAGATAACAATGAAAATTCAATGATGGACTAAAGCCATTATCTTTTTGATAGCCTAGCTTTGATCTGCTGTCCAAGAAACAGACAAAAATATTGATGTTTATAGTCAATTAAATACCATGGCCCTGCCCTTTGAAAATCAATGCAATTTGCTGCTGAAAAGATTAGAATCTTTCTATGACAAGCCATGATGTCTTACTTTTAACGAAAATTCAAAATGACTAGTTCTTAAGTGGATTCTACCTCATTTAACTGAGGGTTCTTATTTCTTACACTTCCCAGAAGAGGAAGCAACAACCGTGTCGACAAATAATTTCCAAGTATTTTTTGAGTAAATAGAGAATGTACAAGTTTGTTATGAAAAAAACCGTTTTACACACAAGTTCTAGTGTGTGTGAAAATTGTACGAAGAGCAATTATCGGGTTGTTGGTGAAAGGAACTACACATTTGATGACATGTCATGACATGAACCATTCAGATAACATTCATGTATTAGGCAGCAAGTTCTCGATCTCTTGTTCTCAAGGGGGTCCCTTTATTCTACTGTAGTACAATTATGCATTACTTTAGGACCATAAGAAACACAGCATGATCTCAATTATAACAAAATTCTATCTCTTAGGTTGGAGAAAGATTGGAAGTATTGTGTGGAAACTTTTGCGGAAATTTGCAGTTACACACCTTAAACAAACACAAATAAAGCGCGTGGATGGGGTTGGCACAGTTCCATTTGATTTAATTTTGAAGAGAACCGAAACACAAATAAAGCACGTGGATGGGGTTGGCACGGTTCCATTTGATTTAATTCTGAAGAGAACTGAAACCAAATTGAGAGGCAAATGATTGTCTTGTAATGGGACCATTAGTTTCATAAGTAGTTATGGAACCAAACCAAAACTAAATGACAGGTTCCAATTTGGTTGCATAATCAAAATTTCTAATTTATTAATACAAGTTAACATATAAAGTTCTATCACCAAGTTAACACTCACATCCAAAATCAAAACATTGTGTCTCATTCAATGCAATGAAAAAGTTTCATTTTTATGCCTAAATATCATTAAACAAATTAAAAAGTAAATACAATTAATTTAAATATATGAGTTAAAAGTCGATTCTTGGTTCTTGATACTAGAATTGAAATCGAACCAAAATTGATCTGTTCTCTCTTCTCGAGAATCCATAAATTTATTATCAGTGTATGGACAACTATCTTTCGAGGAGAGGTTTAGGTTATCCAAAATTTTAAAACCTTAAGCAAATTTGAACTAAACTAGTCTGTTCTGACTTGATTTGGTTAGTTCCGGTTCTTTTGTGACCCCTACACGTGTCTCCAATTGCAATCATTATTTTCTAGCTTTTGAATCTCTAGACACTCATTTTCAGTGCATATTGGACAAAAATAGATAAAAATCAGGGATTATTCTGTCAAACAGTCAAGTACTATTATTATTTAGACCTTGTTTGACGAATCATTTTCAGATTATAAGCTAATAAATTTCATAAAATGTGGGATTAAAAAATAAATAAAAGTTGTGATCCAAGAAAAGTTGCAGTCAAAATGAAATCTGATTGTACAATAAGTTAACATTCTTTGTTTTCTTGAGAAAAAATTTAAAACAAGACAAGAAAGAGTCGAATACATAAAGATATAACTTCATTTCCCTCTTTTAAATGTAAATGAAGTGCATCGACAAAAATAACTCGCAAGTAAGCCTCACTTGCATGCATTTTTCATAGAGAAATTGATGGTTTTCATCCAAAGGGGACTAACGTTCACAGAGAATGAAATTTTGGAGACTGAAGACCATAAATAACCTGTCGGAGTCCCACGTACTTTATTTATAAAAGTTAGGGTACCAAATTTTGCTTAATTTTAACGCTACAGACTGTTTCACCTGATAGTTTCTTCTAAGTGAGCCGGTCTACATAAAGCCAGTGTGGTCAGGAATTTCAGAAACACTTCAGTCTCAATAATCAGTTCTATTATATACTACAAAGAGAAGTGTGTGTTTTACCTGTTACGGACACCAACTATAATCAAAACCTTGAAGTACAATTCCCCTCAGCAGCCAATGTTTAGTGTTGCAGATACTTCTCTTCATAATGGATCTGTCGTTCAAGAAAATACCTTTACAGATGCATCCTTTTCATCCTACCTTAAACCCAAAGAACCTAAACAGAATTCCCCAGAAAATGACACTGAGATAAGCATTTTTGAAGCCCAGAAATACTTCAGTGAAAACAATGATCCAAAAGACAGTAAAGGACTGTCTATAACAAATCAGATAGATGCATCAGATCCATCTGATGCAGTATCAGTTCCAAGATTGTCATCAGTTTCTTCTATTGATGGATATGGAAGGAATTTTCAAACACGATCATTCCACGCTACGCCTACAGCCTCGTCTGAGGCCAGTTGGAATAGCCAGACGGGGCTTTTGGCAAATCCTCCAGGTTCCATTGCAGTTAAGCTGAAGAATTTTCCACCTGATCATGGCCAGAAAAGAAGTTCTAATGCCATGAAATGGATTTTTGGGAGAAAATGTTGCTGCAGTGGGAAGAAATGTGTACAAGTTAAAGAAGAAAGATCAGACTCGGAACGTGTTGTGTATGCAAATAGAGAGAGCCAAAGGTCCAGAGAGAGTATGGCAGGAAAGGCAAGAAATATGTCACTCAAAAATTCAGTTCCAAATGAGATGAGGGAAATGCAACAGAAAGTGACTTCAAATCCTCCAAGGATTTCATCAGAGAATCATTTTGCATCTACCACGGCTTTTCCACAACGCGTATCATCAGGAAGGCCTTTTGGTGATGGCACAGGGGGGTTTTCTTTCCCTATTTTGAGCCCTTCTAGCCCAGCTACTAAGCCTACGTTGAAAGGAATAAGTCCAAAACTAATCAGTCCGTTAGAAGATCCACCTCGTGACTCGTTGGAAGTTTTCCAACCAACAAGGAAATCGATTTCAAGAACTCCAGTGGATCCTCAACGAGGTCTAATTGGAGGTTTTACAATGCCGGGAAGCCCCATGTCTCGAGTTGCAGCCATAGATGACGATGTGGGAAGTGATGCAAGTTCAGATTTATTTGAAATTGAAAGTTTTTCGACTCAAACAACATCATATCCAATGTATCGCTTGAGGGATTCGCTTGATGACAATCCTACATTCAATGCAAGAAGATTTTTATCTTCCAATGGCAATGAAAGTACTTTTTACGGCCGGAGGAGTCTGGATGAGCCTCAGACTCCAAGCATTGATGCGACCGAGTGTTACGCACCGAGTGAAGTCAGCATAGACTGGAGTGTCACCACTGCCGAGGGCTTCGACAGGGCAAGCGTAACCAACTTCTCCGTCTCCGCCTCAGAAATTGGAAATGTAGCATTTCTAAGGGAAAGATCGGAGGAGAAAAATGGCGAAGCCACCTGCGGCCATGGCTCTGGCAGCAATGAAGCCAGTAAGAGGAAGGGGAACGGATTGTTGAACTGTCGACATGAGAAGGCGGTGAGTGTGGGGCCGCAACCCGTGAAACTCGTGCCAGAGGGCCTACCATTGCCATTGATTTCCACAACAGGCCACATGAATGGTAGGCCACAGAAAGCAAATAAGCCACCACTTGCAAGTTCTTACTCTACCGGCTTGTCACTTGCTTTTGCAGCATGAGATTTGTAAAGCTTTATCAATAGCATGAGAACATGTCTATCTGTTCATTCAGTATGTTTTTTTCGAGTCTTTTTAATGTTTTATGGAGTTCGGAATAAGTTATAAACTGAGTGTAATTTAGCCTCTCTTTGATTCCTTTTAAAATAAAACTCTTTGATCAATCAAACATTTACATAAAATATTTTGCAAAAAAAATCACTATTTAAAATTCCATTTTCTCGGAATAATGGCCATTTTATTTGATGATTCATTTTGACAGATTTCTAGTACACAGATTGATTCAATTTTAGGATTCGATTATTAAAGTTGAAATTTTTGTTTTGATTCCAGTACTTCAGCATTGATAGATGGTACAAGATTATGCAGTTTAACATAGTATCCTCTTGAAGCATGTGATTTTTCAAGAACCGCCCGTGTACCCGACCCCATGCCCCCCTCTCACATTGAGGGGGGCCCGCCATTATTTAATTCACATCGGGGCCCCCTCATTGTGAGGGGGGCAGTGGGCCCGTGGACCCGAGCGTGTAAACGCCCGGGTACAAATGGCTTTTCCCATTTTTCAATTAATCTGACACAAATCTTGTTTGGACAATTCACACCACCCGTACAAACTCTAGTGTTTTAATCTATTATTTCAATTCTCCAGAATTAAATTTGTGGATTTTCTGGTAATTTACATTGACACGTAGAAATCAGTTATCAGCAGAATCAAAATATTAAGGCCATATTTAGTAGAGATTAAAATCAAAATTTTAACATACGTGATAAAAGTTAATGGAAAGTGTTGTTGAAAATTTGTGAATGAAATGTGTGATTAAAATTAATTTTTGATTTTAACTTAGATTTTAATCAAAATTTTTAATGGTACCAAACAGAAGCTAATTTCTGTTCATGATATATATATACTAGGTGCAAGCAACGTGCAATGCACGTTTGCCTAGTTTATATTTAATAATTTTGTTTAATAATTAATTTGTTATTAATAAAGATGTAATTTTTTTGATTAATTAAATAATTAATGATGTAATGTTTATGTAATTGTTAAATAATTAGATGTGTGATTTTGACATTGTGATGTAAGTTGGTGAGATCGAAGAAAATAAGCAAAAGTTGACAAATTTGGAGAAATGGCTAAATTGTAAGGGATTCAAAGTTCGGGGACTAAAATGTAAATACTTAAAAGTTGTGCTGAATCTCACGATAAAGATTTGAGAGTGCTCGGAGTCAATTGGATAAAGGAAGACGTCAATGGAATCAAATTTAGTCAAAAGATGATCACAAATCAATTTACAACCGAAAAGTTATGCTCCGATATTTTAGTCTCATATTGAGACCTATTTTTGGCATAGAAAGTGATTGAATTAGAGAATGATATCTGAATCAAAGTTGTAGCCAGATGAGTTAGCTTTCCAAATCATTTTGAATCGCCTCAATCGGACATCGGAATACAAAGTTATGATAAAAACATTGAAAGAAGGTGCATCTACCTGTTTAAAACAAGAAATTCCATTACATAATCCGTTAAAACAACAAATTCCGTTAGTTTTTCCGTTAAAAACAAGAAATTCCGTTACATAACCACTTTTAATATATAGAAGAGATATATATATGATCTAATGAGCACCGGTGCTCATCTTATCCTAAACAACAATGAGTTGGCACATTAATTCATTGGTGGATTGGAACTCACAAAATCTTTATCCACCAATGAATTAATGTGCCAACTCATCGGTGCTTAGGATAAGATGAGTATCGATGCTCATTAGATTATTTCTATATATATATATATATATATATATATATATATATATATATATATATATATACACACACACACACACACACAAGTTTCCTTTGATATCAATGATTGACAAATATTCAATTCCTACCCAGAAAGAAACTCTTGAACATGTTTATAGCATTTCTTGAATGGTATTAAAATAGAATTATAAAAAAGATATAACAAAAAACAGAGAGCGTTGTTGCATAATATTGCATATCAGTGGAATCCTCAAGAATACATCAAAACAAGCTCTTGTTGTTTCCTAGTTCAAATGGGGTTTAGAGAACACCCGTCACATGAAAATATAGCAACGAACTCTCCCAAGATGATGGGGGAGAAAACGAATCAAAGAAAAAATTAGAGAAAAGCCCTTCTTACTTCGAAGGTACCTAGTAGTCTGCATTCATTGGCCTTCAACTCGAGCCTCCAACAGATGATTATATCGACTGGCCAGGAGAGCGAATGTGGTCAGGGACCAAAATGAACAAAAGATGATGAGATATGAAAGATACAGAACAGAAACAATCATTACTCGAAAAAATATCTAGTATTTCATATGCTGGTGTGTTGTTTATCATAGTCCATTTGAGCTATATTTCTTCTCAACATCTCTGGGTGATCGATAGCAGTAATAGATAAATTGAATCATTATCTGACCATGAAATTAAGGAATAGTGATCAATTAATATAATATACCTACACAGATCATTCTTTATGTTCAAGATGGTTTGAACACAATGTCGTGTAGACATGCAACAAAGGATACAAAAGTATCAAGGAGCACGCACCCTCCAGCCATGGCAGATTCGGTCTTATCTTCGACCACTTTAAGCTGCTAACAAGTATACTACAGAACAGAAAACACAATATCAAAAATAAATATGAAATGGAAATGGAGACTCGTCTGGAACTTGTTACTTGAGAATATATAAAACTAGATATTGTACAACCTCAAAGAAATGATATGTTGGAAGGGTAAGGGTAAAATTCAGCAGTGATTTTTCTTACCTTGCAACATATGTAGCATTGCCAACAATAGCAAAGACAAACATTAGAGGATTCAGCCTCTGCATATCAATGTATTAGGATAGTAGTAAAAATACCACTTACACATATCAGACATTACTTCAAATTTCATGCATGTCTGGTTGTTGAATGGTCAAATATTTAGGACATGCATTAAAAAGGTAACGTTTTCCTCTTTTTTGTCCTTATATCAAAACTGACCTCAACGTTTCCTCTTCTAATCTGCAGAAATTGCACACAACCAAGTTAGTTGTCGACCATGGTAGTCATGTTCTCAGAAATGATATTATAACTATCACACATGCTATGCTTACATTTAGGCAAATCTGTGGAAGACGTCCACCCAAGTAGATAGCTGTCATTCCCCAACCAAGGAATGATCCAATATTGCTGCTCTTTGTAACTGAAGTTTCTTGTTCAAAATCTCCAGTTTCCTGCAATTATATATGTCAGCCTTTATTCCATTATGCTTCTAAATTATAAAGAACCACTAACACTGCAAGAATGAAACTTCCAAATGAACATGGCATTATTTAATCCATGAAAAGTCACATTATAATGAACTCAATTTTGAGACATTACAAGACATAAACCATTTCAGAGAGAAAAGGTCACATAGGAAATGTCAACAAAGAATCCACAACAGAAAAATTCAAGGGAACAAAAACGAATCAATATGATGAGTTATAGTATGCATAAACCAAAGAATTTTATCATCATAAGCAGAAATTACATGTCCTTTTCCATTACCTTTAAAAGTTGTCTCCCTACTTGCAACACTACACCACTTGTTGGATTTTGTAAAATCATGTTGTGTCTACTGGTCTCTGCTTGTTGCAGGTTTAGACCGCCAATGAAGAACGTCATTAAGGAAACCTAAAGTACCAGAAAGTCAAAACCTTGATCGAAGAAAAGAATATGTGGAGATACTGACTATTTCTAATTTTAGCTATACTGCAACAAGACTCACCACACAAAACATGGTTTTTGTCTTCGGAGGTGCAGATTGCATTGATCTAGCTTCACCAAGCAATGGCTCTCTGGTACCATGATGTTCAACATCTGGAGTTCTCTGAAGTGGGAAAGATCCTACAGTAGGGGTATGACTAATTTGAAGAGATCGTACTGACCTGAAAAGCACACCAGAGGGAGAAAAAGAGAATTTATGAGCAAAATTCTGAACATCTACAAATACAGGAATACACAAGACACAATCTTTCACTAAATCCATGTTATAAAATGATCAGTTTTCTGTTCAAATTCATCCAGCGATATGGAAGTCATTCCAAAAAGCATGGTCAAAACTTTTAATCCGTAAAAATTAAATTGTGAACAATTTTAATTATACACAAGGTAGTGGCGCCAAACACTAAGATCCTTTGCATCCTGGACTATACAATTATATAGGATACAATCGAAAGTAGTCATGCTTCCTTCTTATTTAAAAAGAAAGAACACCAATTTCTCCCCTCATTTTTATGATATCTATTAGGTTTTAGATGTTTTGTAATTGGCGATTCTGTAAACAAAAGGACTGAATTGTACTATATTTAAAAAGTCAAGGAGTAATGTGCAAATAGTTGAAAATAGGGTTATTAGGTCTAGGGTTCGAGAATGGCAAAAAGAGGAAAACGGCGTGGATTTTCGCTAGACTGTAGCCAAAGTTTGGTTCGAACTACAAAAGTAGAAACATTGTTGTGGACTGTCGCCCCTCCTTCACGCGAGCGACACACTGTCGCTCGACCTTCGCTCGAGCGAAGTGTTTATCCGGAAAATTTTTATTTCGCGATTTAAAACCTTTTTACCCGATCCATTTGTTTTTCTAACCTACCTATATATACCAAAACACTTATACACGAAAATTTATGAGGTTGAACATTGAGAGAACTTTATCTGTGAGAGATTCATTCGATTTGACTGGAGTTCTAGTCTGTGAAGAACGCGGTGTTCTTCGTTGATCCATGGGAAATAGATGATTCCACAAGACTAGGATTGTTGCAGGGTAGTAGATCCCACAAAAAGCTTTGACAACAGCAGCTAAGGAATAGTGTAGGGGAGCACGGGATCCAGGGAGAGCTGTAAGGTGTGTAGTCGAGTGATCGATAGTACGGTTCATCTAGTTTGATAGACTGTAAGTTGTTTGAATTGTTTATAGTGGATTGCCTGCAAAGTGCCCGGAGTTTTCCCAGTTGGGTTTCTCTGTGATCATCCTTGTGTTGATTTACTGCTTTCATTATTGTTTATTTGTTGATCATATAAACTGCGGTATTCAAATTTATGACTTAAATGACTTTCATGTTTAATGATCTAGAGAAGAATTAAAAAGTGACTTGTTGCTGTTTAATTCGTAAAATATTTTTAATTTCACATAATATGCTTATTCACCCTCCTCTAGGTATTGTTGGGGTTGAAGTGCATTACTTTAAATATCCATAACTTAAAAAGACAAAGCTTGAAATCCCTTTGCAACTGCCTCACTCGCAAATAAGTAGCTAGCTCTTTAAAAACATAAAAGCAAAAGATCACCGGATAATAAATTAGTTAGACGGAAAAAGGCAGCAAAAAATATGATGTCTATTTCAAAAGACTACTATAACTATTAAATTAGAATTGCAAAATATATCTGAGCAAACGATAACTTAATTGAAATAATGTGCGTGTGGCCACATTTGAGAGAGAGATGCTCTGGACACACTCCTCGTTGTATAGAGTGCCCAACGTTAATGAATACCAATACAGACACCCAACACGCCATACTACATATCCTATGTATTATATATCTTTATGAATTACCTACGTATGATGGCACTTCCCCAACACCCACCTGAGTGGCGTGTCCTAAGATTTTAATATTTATTTATTTTCTGATATGTGAGGGGCATTTCCTCTACAAGACAAAGACGCAACAAATCGTTTTATAAATTTGAAACCAAATATTCGATAATTTTTTAATTAATTAAATATTAGTGATTTTTTTTAATATGAAAAATATTTAAAAACAGTGTGTTCAAATTGTTCTATATCTATTATATGCATTTCTTTCATTAACACTAGGAATAAATCAACCCAATGCAATCATAATACAACCAATAGTTGCACCTCTAATTCAAAATTTGGTTACCTGCAAAATTAAAATCAAATATAAGAATATGTGCAAATTGTGCTTAAAAATTTAAAAGTATAAAATAAAGATACAATATATATGCATAGTTTTGAAGAATTTAACTGACACGTTTATGTCGAAACGTCCTTCTATTTTGAAAAGTCACGAGCCAAAGTTCCCATGTCCAATGTCTATATTCATATCCATATCCGAATTCACAGGAAATATGTTTTTAAATATTATATCAAATTGCATTACATTTTTTCTGATGTAAAATCCATAATGGGATCAAAACTAGAACAGTGACAATCTTAAAAAATGGGAGAGAAATTATTCCAACGGAAAGAGAAATATTTTCAGGTTTTGAAGTACACAAGTTTAGTGGAATGTGAAATTGGTAAATGCACAAGGAATATAAATAATCTCGAGGAATGGATCGACTAGACTATGATAAACCTAACGTTCTGTCGAAACTTCTACATTCAATGATACATTTCTGTGAGTGTGTGATCATGATTGTAAGCATGCCACATATGCTTGTATTTACACCTGTTTCTTAATAAGCTTACTACAAAATAATACTTCTGATTAGATCATGCAATACACATGCATGGAGATCAAGGATTTTTTAGCTGCTAATGATTTGTAGAACATCAACAAAACAGTATATTTCGAAGATCCAATGAAGGAATTACTTACATGTAATATTGTTCTTCAGGGAAACTATCATGTAGAGATGGCAATGGGGCGGGTTTGGGGCGAGGCACCCCCGCCCCACCACTCCCCCACCTCGTCCCACCCCGCCCCCCGCCCCACCTTAGACGGGGCGGGGAGGGTTCGGGGTGCGAACTTGCCCCGTTTCCTACCCCGTTTATTTTTTTTTTTCAAAAACTTCTAATTAACTATTTTATGTTTTTAATTTGTAATTAATTATTTTTTGTATTCTTCACAGGGCAGGTTCGGGACTCTTCGGGGTGGGGCACCCCCTCCTCGCCCCGCCCAGCCCCACCCCACCAACCCATCGGGGCGGGACAGCTCCGGGGTAGGGCGGGGCAGGGCGGGTTTTTTTGCCATCACTACTATCATGAGAAATGTCTGGAAGAGGAATAGGTGAGCTCGGAGCATTTCCCAATTTCTCTGCATTGTCGACTTGTTTATAATCAATTCCATATCTATGATCATTTTTTCCAATATCTTCAGCTTGGATAACCTTAATATGCATTATAAAGACACACACTTTAGATGGGTACCATTAACGATAGAGTATTGAAAGTTAAGAAAAGAAGTGCAAGAGACTGTTGTCTAATAGCTCCAAGCTTCTCGAGAATTATTATCCAACCGGATAGAGTATCTAATAATTGTCGACCGCGAACAATATGCAGGAAAAAAAATAATGGAACCCAAAACACCATATAACAAGTATCATAAATTCAAACCTCAAGCGTTTGCCTATTGCATTTCAATCGATGGTAAATGTGGCCATAGTATATCGCTTGTGCAGCAAGAATCAGGGTAGTTACTGTATATAACTGCAAGGTAAAAGAAGGAGATGACATGTATGAAATATATCTGTTAACAAATGGGAAATTAGAAATTTTACATAAAAATAATGAAGTCTTAGAAAACATTCTTACCACTGCCATGTAGAGTTGTGTCGGAAGCTGTAAGAGATGATCAGTTAGTGAACTGTAGTATAATTCTAAGGAAGAGGCAAAGCATATAACAAGAGATGAACCACAGCATAATTAAGCCTCAGTTTGGGAAGAATTTATAAACGGTTTAATTTATTTATAATTGATAGAGATGAGCGGTGCATATGCTGAAACTACTTGTGGATCCTTTGGAACGTGTGCTTGAAAATGTTGTTTGACTATATATAAATTTTTCCAAAAAGAGGCTAAATGACTACTCATGCAGAATTCAGAATGTATAGGCCTTACCGTACTACTTTAAGATTTGCCACTTAAATTTCTACTAGTAAGGCTTATGACGAACTCCATCGACATTAATATTACAGTAGAAAATCGAAAGTGCCTATCTAGACTCTACTATAAAAGAGTAAACATATTACTAAATGTTTTCCATTTCATCCGAAAATGATTATGATCATTAGTTTCTTTATTCGCATCCAATCCCTCTGCCCCATTATATTTTCTTTTCTCTCTCTTGTAACCAGATGGGTTGTAATGATCAAAGTGCACATTAGATATTCAATGGAGTATCTAAAAGCTAACAAATATTCATGTTCTTATATATTTGACAAGAAACAGAGTATATAAAAGCTAACCAATTTTTCATGTTCTTATTTCTTTGACACGAATGAACACCCTCGGCATAAAAACATAAAATCTCAACAAGTGGTCAAAAACTTAAATCAGTAGTTCCAACCATTTAGGCATGCAAAAACTTTTACAAAAAAGAAAGGTTAACATCTGGAAGGAACAGTCGAGAACAAACAGGGGCGGATCTACAGTAGGGCCTAGTGGGGCACGTGCCCCACTAGGTTTTGATTTTTTTTTTTTTTTTTAAGAAAGGAAAAAGATTTGACTTCAAAATCAAAACCCTCGACTCTCCTCTCATATCTCCGACTCTACTCCTCTAACCACTGTATAAATCGCTCCCGTCCTCTCTCCCACCAACCACCGTCCTCTCTTCTGCCGTCCCAACTCCCACGGCCAGTGCCTGAACCTAACCCTAAATCTACATCCTGCCGAAACCAAAGCGCAAGAAACCACTACTGACCGTCACCCCAAATGTATCCCCATCTCCTTCAACCCCTGACTCTGCGAAGAAATTGTATGAGAAAGACGTTGTTGACAAAAGTATCAAAATTTATCGTCCTTTGGATAAATCTTGGTGCGAGGTTCGGGTGAAATCGTATGATAACATTTTGGGGAAGCATTTGGTGTCGCTGCTCGGCTCCGGTGACGACTGACGAGGTAAGTTCCGCCAGTGTGTGCCTACTGATTTTTTTAGGGATTTTTAATTTTTATGTTGGATTTTGAATTTTGATGTTGGATTTTGAATTTAGGGGTTTTGAATTTTGTTGATTTATCTGCCTCTGTGTGTACATTTTGATTTTTGAATGAAATTTGAAGTTTGATTAGGATTTAGGAATGAAGCTGTTATCTCTGCTATGACTGTGTACATATTCTAATGAATTTGATATTTAATTGAAGTTTCAAATCTTCTGTTAACTGTGCTGTGACTCTGACTGTGAATGTTATTGACTGGGATTTAGGAATGAAGCCAATTGGAATGTCTTGCAAATTGACTGGCTAGAGAAATTGGGTAATGAAGTTGCTATTGGGTTGAAATTAGGCTTTATTTCCTGAAACTATCCCGTTACATGTCATTTAGGTAAACTAGGTTTTTCGTTACTTTTTTGAAAGTTTGATTGTGCCCCCCCAACATAAAAAGTCTGCGTCCGCCCATGAGAACAAAAGACAAGTTACCCCATTTCTAATTGAAAGATCGAGAAGAAAAAAAAGAAGTAAAAATAAGGCCTTAAATTGGGAAATAAAATTGCATGTTATTATAATAGGAGAATGACTTACAGTAGCTGGTTCTAGTGTGTAGCTAAAAAGGTTGAAAAAATCTATGCGGAAATGATAAATAGTGTAATAGGTAACCAGAACTTTATATACCAATTATGAAACACAAGTAAAAGTAAAAGAAAAAGAAAACTATCATGCAAGGCATCAGGACCTGACTGGGATATCCGAGCTAAAAATGCAGATTTTCCTGGAATTTTAGTAACATGATTACGGATCTGCTGACTATAGTTTTTACACAAGTTCAATACATGAATTTTATTATGTACTAGGACAGATTATCTTTTTCAAAATACTAAAAAGCTTAAAATTAATAGAATCAGAGAAATGGACTTTAAGTATCAGATCCAATTTGATCATGCAGTTGCATTATAGACTGAAGAGAAGCTGATAACATCAATAGTATTGAAATTTGGGTAGAAAAGAACCAGAAGGAAAATAGAAAAAGAAAGAAAGGTCCACAGAATCATGATACTTTTTTGGACATAGAATTACAATTACATATTTGAATATGCGGGTGCTATTTGCAAATTTGAACAACTTTAATGAAAGGATAAAGAAAATTATTCCAAATACAAAGGTTACATAAAAATTCCAATTTTCCTTTTCATTTATTGAAATCTTAAATGAATATTCTGGTACTTCTTTATCCAAATAATGCAACCTCAAGTAAACCCTGTACACTCGTCTCATTTCAAGTATGGAATATTAATCAAATGCAAGGCATCACAACACATGTATAAACAAGCTATAGTCGAACTTTTTCAATAAAAATTGATGTGATTGAAATCACATTTCTTTATAATGTTATTTGTTGACCCCAAAAAATGAGCTCAACAGAATCCCCACCACGTTCCCTCCACGTAGACATCACCTGCACACTGAACACCCCGTTAGGAGGCAAAGGTCGCCGGTGGAGAAAAAGGTCCGGCGACCGTTCGCACTCCGAAGGTCAAGTCAACGGTCGGAAAATAGATATAAAGAGAATGCAAGAGACGGGAGAGAGGGGATTTGGTTAGGGTTAGAGAACATACCTTAATTATGAAGTGGATTCACATATATATAGAAAATGGAAATTTAAATGGGTCACTGTTAATGGATCAAGTTTTGGCCCATAGGACATCATTCATGAGGAGCCTTAGTAGGCACTTCAAATAGCCTTTGGGGAGCCTCGGTTAGGCACTTCAAAGAGCCTTTGGAAAGCCTCGGTTAGGCACTTCAAAGAGCCTCGGCTAAGCACTTAAGGAGCCTCGATTAGGCATTTGTTAAGCACTTCGGCTTAGCCACACTGGGGAGCCTCGGTTAGGCACTCTTTAGGCACCTCGGTTAGGCATTCTTAGGCACTTCGTCTAGCCACTTAATGAGCCTCGGTTAGGCACTCTTTAGACACCTCGTCTAGCCACGTAATGAGCCTCGGTTAGGCCTCTTTAGGCACCTCGGTTAGGCACTAAGGAGCCTCGGTTAGGCCTCTTTAGGCACTTAGTCTAGCCACTTAATGAGCCTCAGTTAGGCACTCTTTAGGCACCTCGTCTAGCCACTTAATGAGCCTCGGTTAGGCCTCTTTAGGCACTTCGGTTAGGCACTAAGGAGCCTCGGTTAGGCCTTTTAGGCACCTCGGCTAGGCTCATTTTCATAAGATAACATTATTAAAAATAACTAATTTTGTGAAGCCAAAATATACATATTTTCAGAACTGGCTCCTCATGATCATCTGCTAATCCAAGGGTGCCAACATCTTGTGAAAGTGGAAAATGATCAGTGTACAAGATAACTATACACCTATGATTACAAACTACAAGCTGCAGTAAATAAAAAAATTAAAAGGATGAACAGATATATTTCTTACCCAAGAACCCATGTCAACAAAAACGAGATAGAAAGACCTTGGGTAGACTTCTGCTTATAATTGGTGATGATCTGGGGTATATCAGCCACACTCCAGGCAATCACACTTAACAGACCCAATGCCAAAGAAATTCTATCTTTTCTGCTGCAAAGACAATAATCCATGTATTTTTTTGGCCCATTGAGAGCATTTTCTATCTGTAGGGCACATTATTTTTGAAATTTTCAACATCCCATTGGAAGTGATAAGTGTATTTTAAACACTTATCTTACTGTTAGAGTAATTATTGTTATTTTAAATGAATGGATGTTTAATTTTGTATATATTTTGTTTGTTAGGTGTATTTCAATGAAAAATAATGGAATTGAAGAAAAGAGACGGAAACTTGGCTAAGGAGGACCTAATCCAAAGTTGGGGACTAAATCACAAAATGCTAATAGATGATTCGGACCTAATGTCGATGATTGGATAGATGTTGTAATCAATTTGACGAAGTTAGAAGATGGAGGGTCAAGAAAATTCAAAGAAGAAACCAAAATAAACAAAGAATGAAATTCGGGGACTAAAGTGCAATAATTGGAAGATTTTACGTCTGCACGCGCGCACATGCAAAATCTCTCGGGCGCACACGAGCTTAGTTTTTATCTACTGAGAGCAAACCAATTGAACGGCGCGCGGGCAAGTAACAACACGGCGCGCGCATATGCTAATTCTGGGCCTGAACGGCCCAATTTTCTGGTTTTATCCAAATTTCTATAAAAATCAAATTTAACATACTTTCTCGGGGGCATGAACGGCGTGAGCAACTCAGATCATATCAAATCCTAAATTTCACCAAAAGAAAGAGGCTAGCACAAGATTCAAAAGTGATTATCACAAGAGATTAAAGATTCAAAGTTTGGATTGAAGAAATACAAAGAAGAAATTGAGTTTTCACCTTTCATTCATTATTTTTCATTCTGGGTGATATTTTTTCAAATCTTATTTTGTGATTTACATAACATTATGCTAGGCTAATTATTTCATGTATTGGATGAAGATGAAACCTTTTATTATTATTTTTTTAATTCAAGACTATTGGTTAGTTAAATTCTTGTTTTTCTTGATTAATCTTGCATGCGTAACTGTATTATTTAATTGTTTGATCACCAATTAAATATATAGTTACTTGTTGTAGTGTTGGGAGGCTCACAATAGGTCTAGAACATTGTTTGATTAACATATGTCCAATAGATATTAGGAATGATATTTATCATGTTTGCAATTTTTGAGATAATCTAAACTTTAATGTGTTCTATTCATTTGAATTCGGAATAGGAATAGATTCGGATTGTGATTAGAATAGATTTAATTTATCTTGGAAAAGAGAATTAATTACAATAGATTTATCAATTGTCAAGAATGCATGAATGATACTAACTACATAATTGAGAATTGAAATAGATAATAATAGGTGGATTCGTAATCCAATACATTCATCCCATAGAAACAAAAAACTCGAATTTTACAAGTTTTCTTAGAATAATTTAGAATAGTTAACAACGAAGATTCTATTTTGTTTGCTTACTTTGAATCTGAATAAGAACTAATACTCTTGATTGAAAGTTTTTCCATGTGAGACGATAACTCTTAACTCATCACATATTACTTGTCAACTATCCCGTACACTTGCGGGTTTTCCACGAACAAGTTTTTGGTGCTGTTGTCGGGGAATAATGGTGTTAATCTTGAGTATTTGATATTTTAGATTCATTTTAATTTTAATTTTTTGTTGTTTTTAGGCTATTATTATACTCCTGAGTTCTCTTGTGTCTTGATTTTTTTTAGGTGAAGTTGGTATATGCAAAATCCTGACGAACCAAATCTCTTTCCGTTAGATCACGAAATCGAAAAGACATTCAAAAATCGCAGAAGAGTGCAACGCCAAGTAAGGAGAATGGCCGCAAATTAGAATCAACTTCAAGGGCAAATACCACATCCAAATCAATAGAGAGCCATCCCGAATGAAGTTCCTATTTTAGTTGGGGATTATGTACACCCAATTCCCGCACCAGTGCAACCCACCACGGTATACCCTCCATTCGAATAGCCTAACTTCCACTTTAGACCGGATGTCATAAATTTGTTACAAAATCACCAAGACATCAGGTTTTTTGGAAAAGCCACGGAGAACCCTCATGAACATATTTCAGCTTTTCTCATGTTATGTGAGGTGATCAGTCACGAAGGGGTATCAGCAGACACTTTTTGAATGCGGTTATTCCCTCATATTCTAAAGGATGTTGCTAGAGAATGGTTTCTTTGTTTACCACCAGGGAGCATCCAATCATGGGCTGATATGGTTCAAAAATTCACGATGAAATTCTTCCCACCATCTCGAGTCCATCAAATCAAGAATGAAGTCCACACTTTCATGAAGAAAAATTTAGAGAGCTATCCTAAGGCATGGGAGAGGTTCAAGAATTTGTTCAGGAAATGCCCTAGTCTTGACATTCCTAAGCAAGCTCAGCAGTATCTCTTCTACTACGGTCTACAACAAGAGTTCAGGAATATGGTAGATGCTTCAGCAGGAGGATCAGTGATGAAACTTTACGTCGATGAAGCTTATGATTTGTATGAGAAAATAGCCGAAAACCAGTCGACGTAGCCAACCGATGGGGAAGCTCCAAAGAAAATAGCAGGGATACACAACATGGGTGCAATGACAGCACTGACTGCACAAATGGAAGTTCTTACAATGAAAATAGACAATCTGTCCCAGTCAGTTAACTTGGTACACCAATCACCACCTGTTTGCGAAGGTTGTGGGGGGCAGATCATACTGCTACAAGCTGCTCGTTGGCCTCTACACATGCTAGTTAGCCTGCGGAGGTGAGCTACGCGTAGAACTTTCAGAGACAGCAAAATAATCCCTATGTGAACACTTATAATCCAGGCTGAAGAAACTATCCAAACTTTTCATGGTCTAACAATCAGGGACAAGGATAGGGAAGAAACAATCAGAATAAACCACCGGGGTTCCAACATCAGCAACAACAGCAAGTAAGGTAGTCATCGTTGGAAGATTTGATGGCTCAGTACATTACTAAAATCGAGACCAACTTTCAGAATCAATAGGCCTCGATCAAGAACTTGGAACAACAGGTGGGACAGATAGCAACCGCACTATCCGGTAGAGCTCAAGGGACCTTACCAAGTAACACATAGACAAATCCAAGAGAACATGTATTAGCAATTGAAGTTGTGAATTATGCAATTATTGAGATACTAGAAATTAAGCATACAACCCCTGTTCAAGCATATGTGCCACTTATTCCATTCTCTTAAAGACTTCAACGGAAGCCAAAAGAAGAACAAGTCCAGGCCATTACAACAAAAAGTAGAGTTCAGTTGCCAGAAATCACGGTGAAAAGGATGGGAGTAGAGGATAATCAAGTACCTACCACGGGCGAGGAACAAGTAGTTCAGTCTGAAGAATCAACAAAGGTTACATAAGAAGAAAAGTCGGGCAGTCAACTGGGTAAGGGAACTACTCATGTCAATAAACACACACCTCCAGTCCCATTCTCTCAAAGGTTGCAGAACAATAAGCTAGACAAACAATTCAAGAAGTCCTTGGATGCCCTCGGACAACTTTACATCAACATTCTCTTCATTGACGCCATTCAACAGATTCCAAATTACACAAAGTTTCTAAAAGAGATGTTGACTAAGAAGAGAAAGCTGCCAGTAGATGAAACGGTGGCTATGATAGAAGAGTGTAGCGCAATCATAAAGCAAATGCTCACTCCTAAACTAAAAGATCCAGAGAATTTCACAGTACCTTGCTCTATAGGAAATTCAAATAATTTAAATGCTTTAATTGATTCTGGAGCAAGTATTAATCTGATGCCATTGTCTATCTACAGGAAATTAGGATTGGATGATCCAAAAGCAACATCAATAATCCTACAGCTGGCTGATATGACACTAAGCATTCTTATGGAGTGATAGAGGATATGCTCATCAAAGTTGGAGATAACTTCTTTCCAGCTGATTTCATTATATTTGATATAGATGCTCAACATATGCCGCTAATCTTGGAAAGACCATTCTTATGTGCTGCACGAGCATTGATGGATTTCGAAAAAGGTGAAATAATCTTAAGGGTAGAAGAAAAACAACAAAGTTTCACCATGAATGCTCCACTCAAGCAAACTTCAGACATTGAGGAATGTCGAAAGATCAATCATTGGGGAATTAATAAGAACGTGAAAGACAAAGGTGGAATTGTTGGGCGGGACAACAATGGAAATCTTATAATCTGGAAGCTTAAAGAGGACTTAAAAAACAACTGTCAGTGCAGCCGATGCAAGGCTGAAAACTCTCTTTTCAAACCACTATAAATAGTCAAAACAATAAAGTCAAGCTAATGACTATAAATAAGCGCTTATTATGAGGTAACCCAACTTTCTTTCTTTTCGTCTATTTTACTTTTTAGATATAGGATAAATAATTTTTATTACTTTTAGTAGTATAGGGTATCTTTATCCCCATATTTTCCTTTAGGATGTGTTAGATTTTATTATAAATTATTCCATGTTTTGATTGATTTTCACTATTTTGAAGGAACATGTCACCTGAACACATTTTATAAGGAAAAAGACATAACAAGTGAGACAGAACTTTCACGTCAGTCCATCCACCACCTTCAAATATATATCAAGGGAGTACCTAGTTCCATTCTTTGTCCTTAATTTTTACAAATTGCACGTTATATTTTTAGACATTGAGGGCAATGTCTGTATCTAGTGTGGGGTTGGGGTTTTTGATATTTTCATCTAATTTTCATCGAGTTTTGTTATTGTTGCATGCTTGTGTGAAAAAAAATTATTACTTCTTGTTTATGCATTTTTGCATGCTTGTGTGGGTCAGATAATCTGCTAACAATGATGTATCTATTGGAATATAGAGTTGGACTATAAATTATGGATAAGTTATATATTAAGTTAGTTTGTGTCTATTTATGTGGAATGTGATATTTTTGATTACAAAATTTATGTTCTGCATTGTGAAAAAAATAAATTTGATTCATATTGTTGAATATGTTGAAAATAATGGACCATAGATGCATAACCTGAACAACCATTATATTATACATCCTTAAACCAATTTTAGATAGTTTTGGGTGATTAACCTGTTGTAGGGAGACATTGAGATAGATGTGGATTTCATGTGTGTTAAATTTTGTATTGATTGTTTGAGGCTAATAAAATAAAAATTAGGTCGATATCTTAAGTTAAGGGTCGATTTTTGAGAATGAGTGTTCACTAAGGGGCATTGCACGGATCATAAAAGAAAGAGAAAAAAATGCATAAATAAACAAATTAATGTGGTTATTTTATTGTGAAGTTTCTCTTTGTAGCATTTATGACTTGAGTGATTAAGCCTGCAAGGGTCTCTAAAACTCTGGTGCCCTATGGTCATCTGACTTAGGAGTCATCGGCTGAAAGCTCGCTACAAGAGTCATTTAGAAAGCTTAATAGACAGGAGTTTGCACATTAAATAAAAAAAATAAACATGTCTTGATTTAGCCCCCGAACACTCATTGATAGAATTGGACTTTTGACGAGTGATTATTAGCTTAATTGATTCTTAGAGGTTGAAGCAGTAAAAAATAAGGAGAATCCGCATCTATTGACTTGTTGAACTGCAATTAGCAAAAATCGAACCAAACTAGAGTGGGTGATGATTAGTATTATATCACAAAGTCAACCTTAGATTGCAAATTGGGAAAATAGTGAAAAAGAATTAAATTTGGGAGTGTGCATCTTACAAGCGAATAAAGGAAATATATGGCCATAAAGGTTTGGGAATTGAATCAATTTATTAATTTGTGATGCTTTACATGAATCTTCACACACACATACGTCGATTTTGCATTGAATAGGTAAAGATTGATTTAGCATTGTGATTTTGAAATAGTTTATAGTTTCAACTCTGAAAGTCCAATCCTGAGGGTAAAAGCAGATTATCCAACCAGGTTAATTTGAAATTTTTAATTTTTGTAGTTAAACTTTATTTTGTTTGAGGACAAACAATTGATCAAGGTTGAGGGTGTTTGATAAGTGTATTTTATACACTTATCTGTAACGTTAAATTAGAGCAATTATTGTTATTTTAAATGAATGGAGGCTTAGTTTTGTATATATTTTGTTTGTTATGTGCATTTCGATGAAAAATCATGGAATTAAAGAAAAGAGGCAGAAACTTAGCTAAGGTGGACCTAATCCAAAGTTGGGGACTAAATCGCAAATGCTAATAGATGATTCGGACCTAATGTCGATGATTGGACAGATGTTGGAGTCAATTTAACGAAGAAGGAACTAAAATAAACAAATAATGAAATTCGGGGACCAAAGTGTAACAATTGGAAGATTTTATGTCTGCCCGCGTGCATGCAAAATCTCTCGCGCACGCACAGGCTTAATTTTTATCTACCGAGATTAAATCAATTGAACGACGCGTGGGCAAAGAATAACACGGCGCGCGCGCACATGCTAATTCTGGGCCTGAACAGTCCAATTTTCTGGTTTTACCCAAATTCCTATAAAAATAAAATTTAACCTACTTTCTAGGGGGCATGAACGGGGTGAACGACTCAGAGCATATCAAATTCTAAATTTCACCAAAAGAAAGAGGTTAGCACAATATTCAAAGGTGATTATCACAAGAGATTGAAAATTCAAAGTTCGGATTGAAGAAGCACAAAGAAGAAATTGAGTTTTCACCTTTCATTCATTATTTTTCATTCCGGGCGATGTTTTTCCAAATCTTATTTTGTGATTTACATAACATTATGCTAGGCTAATTATTTCATGTATTGGATGAAGATGAAACCTTTTATTATTTATTTTTAATTCAAGACTAGTGGTTAGTTAAATTCTTATTTTTCTTGATTAATCTTGCATGCTCAATTGTATTATTTAATTGTTTGATCACCAATTAAATATATAGTTGCTTGTTGTAGTGCTGAGAGGCTACAATAAGTCTAGAACATTGCTTAATTAATATATGTGCAATAGATATTATGAATGATATTTATCATGTGTGCAATTTTTTAGATAATCTAAATTTTAATGCGTTCTATTTATTCGAATTCGGATTAGGAATAGATTCGGGTCGTGATTAAAATAGATTTAATTTAGTAATATCATTGATTGATATAAATAATGAATTTCTATATTCAACCCTTGTTTGAGTCACATTAAATTTTTTATTCTCATTTTTCTACTCATTTTCAACCACATATTCTTCAATAAAATAATATTATTCATCACATTAATAACTTTTCCTTCTTTTTCAACCACACATTCTCCATCAATTTACTATTCCAAAATACATTCTTCCAAAATAATGTGGCTCAAACACAAAGAAAAATTAAGCGCAACTTATACTATTAACATTAGAATCATCAAAAATGGCATAATGTTTATTGTTAAGCATTGAGTTCCATATTAAAATGTCAAACTTATTAAGAAGAGTAACCCAATCCTTTATAAGTTGGTTTATGTTTACATCTTTATTCGATGTGGGATTCTATACCTTAACATACTCTTACAAGATGGTGACTCGTTTGAACTGACAAATCTTGAATCCGTATGCTCACTTTTAGACTCTTAACCAAATCGAATTGCTCATTAGAGTTTAATGGACTCTGATACCATGTTAAGAATTTGGGTTACATTTTAAAAGGTCAACCTTATCAAGAGTCAATCATTTATAAGTTGGTTTATGTTTACATCTTTATTCGACGTGAGATTTTATCCCTTAACATATATTATAAACAGTATCAAAGATTTCGAGTGCAAAATTGACAGAAAAGGTTATCAAGAAGCCAGTGTTGCTAATTTTCATATGCATGTGGTGTATTAAGGTTTCTATGCAGGCAATGGCCAATGGGAAAGAGAAAGGGAAGCTGAGGATCTTGAGGGTTTGTCAATACGACGGCGATGTTGGAAGTGTCCCAAGTCGTTGTGGCGTAAGTTGAGGTGGCAGGAGGAGACACGACGAAGCTTTAGACTTTACGTGAAAATTCACGCCACGGGTTTAAAAAGTGTTTAACAATTAACAGTGCCACAAAAAACATATTTTCTATAACTTTTATGTTCGAGTGTTTATAATTTAAATTAAATATTTGTTAATACTCATAATTGATTATTATAAAATAATAATTTTAATTATTTATTAAGCTCCTGTTTGGTTGGTGTATATAAAAATCGAATTTGTAGTAAATTTGATATCAATCAATTAAATTTATGGTGAAAAGTTGTGAATTTCATAAAATATGTTATTAAAATTAATTATTTATTTTGACGTAAAATTTTCATTTGATTTTAGTTCAAATTAAATGGAGGCTAAATATTTTTCCTAGTTACTTGTACCTTGCATGATGGATGATGTATAACCTTTAAATTCAAAGCAAGATCACCATGAAAAGATTCCGTTTGAAATAGGTTATTAAGTATTTTGATTGACAAATACAAATATTGTATCAATTAAGTAAAAAATATATTTAAAGTAAGTAATAATGTTTCTTTACTTTGAGAACAGAAAAAGTTCCTAAATTCACGATGTGTAATGTTTTTATCCGTTACACACAGTCATGTTTAAGTATCTTAAATGATTCGACATTTAAGAATTTGAATTACTTAGTACGCGTATCAAGGTGCCTACGATATGATTATTATACATTCGTTCAGACTATAAAACTACATACGAGTAACGGGTAAGTGAAAAAAAAAAAAAAGTAGGCTTCGAGTTGAAGTTACACAAGAAATTCTCGATCTTTAGTGAAGAATTTTCTAACGTACGTACACTGTTACCTTGACATCCATTGGAATGCGAACAAAAACATACACGAAAATATCAAAATTTTATTTAATTTAAAGTTGTTGCTAGATATAATGTGTATGTAATAATAAAAAAGAACACATAAATAAAGATTAAGAACTTACCTAAATTTGTTAATGAAATTTTGATACGATCTGAATCACGAATTTTTCACTTCAATTTCAAGAACTTGGAGCTCAAATTTACAAATCGTATATGGTATCTCCAAAGTCAAGATTACACCAACGTGTAGACACCTTATTTTAGGGCTTATTCGGTAGAGATTAAAATCAAATTAAAATTGAAAAACTAGCCGTTATTGTTGACTTTTATTAGATGAGTGGGACCCAATAAAGACTATATTTTCAATTTTAATTGGATTTTAAACTTGATCAAACATGCTCTTAATTAAATCAAGAAACTAATTTCGAATTAAACAAATGAAGAAAAATAAGAAAATGATTTTTTCTCTCTAAATTCAAACAATATATTAGAATTAATGTTATTGGTTCTATTCAATCTCTATTTATACAGACAAAAGAGTTCAAAATTCAGGTGTTTGGAATGAGGCAAATCAATATTCAGATTTTAAGTTTCAAAATTCATAAATCAGGTATTAATTAATTAATTAAATATATTTACTAATTAAATATATTATGGTCACAATTATAGAATTAATGATCACAAATTGTTCACAGTTTATTCGTAAGTCACATATTTCAAATTGTTGGTCACAGATTATTTAATGGTCACAGATCAAAAAAATTGTCGGTCACAATTAATTCGTTGGTCACAGATCTAAAAAATTGTAGGTCACATTTTATCGATCGGTCACACATTTTCAAGTTGAACCAAATAGTTGGTCACATACATCGGAACACCCCACCCCAATCCGATCCACCACCCATACTTGGTCACAGATGACCAAATAATTAGTCACATATACCAAATAGCGGTCACGTACCACCGTCCCACTACCGCCACGGCCACTGCAACTTGCGACCACCCTCACCCGACCACCGCTGCCACCACCACACCACCGCCGCCATCACCACAGAAATGCACCACCATCGCCGCCGGAAACAGCTCCATGACTATCACACACATAGCCACCACCACAAACGCCTGCTTCAACACCACACACCACATCCATCTGCAACTTCAATCAACAACCAACAGCCAACACTCCACAAACAGCCACCACCTCACAGTGTCGCCGCCTCTACCATCGGCGTCAGCCACCATCACAACTACCATTTCCAAACAACAAATAAGATCCAAACCAGATCCCGCCCCATCACTGCGACCACCAGATCTACCACGACCACCATCACCTTCATCACCGCGACCACACCTCACCGCAACCACCAGATTCGCCACCCAACATAGCCAACACACTTCCACCACCACAACACTCCGCACCTCCACCACCGAACCATCAATCAGCACTACTCAAAAATAAAAAATAAAAAAGGGAGAAGGATGGAGATGGGAGGCGTCGCGTGGCAGCATAGCGACACTGCCGTTCACAGCAGCGTCGCGACGCTGCCGTACTCTGTGAACGGCAACGTCAGGGGAGGGGGATGGGGAGAATGAAGGAGACGAAAGGGGGAGAGGGTCATAGAGAGAGAGAGACGAGGGAGAGAGGGGGATGGACAAAAGGAAGGAAATGAGAGGAGGAGAGGGGAGAAGGAATGGGGGAGAATTAGGGTTAATAAATTACCTGGGTTTTGAATAAATAAACATTGAACCTAATTTTTAAAAAACTATCTTTAAATTCTTGATTTTTTATAATTTCCCATAAAAATTTCAAATAAAGTCCAAATAGGAGTCCTCTTAAAATTCAAATAGAAGTTCCCATTGAAGTGCAAACCAATTATTACCGAACTTATTTAATTAAAAGCGCAATCCTAAAACTTTAACTACAAATACAATCAAGTCTACAACTTTTACAATAATTATAATTGAGTTCAAAACTTTATAGTAATTGCAATTATGCTCAAAACTATAATTGTGATTGAAATTAAGTCCCAATATTTTATTGAACTAACACAAGGACCTGATCATACACATATTAACTAAACTTTAATAATTAGATTATATTTAATCAACCCTAAATCATATAATCTAATTACTATTTTTCGCATTTTTCACTTAATGTAAAAGACTGCAATATCGGAATATATAAAATCACAGAAGTTAATATACGTATGTAATATTTACTTTTGACTTGCTCTATATATATTTTATCACGCCCAAAATTGATAATTAGGTACGGAGGCAAAGGACCTTTTTGTCCCTCTAGTTATTCTCGCTAAATTACGTACCCTTTTTTAACGATCATGTAAATTAATTACAAATATCGAAATGTGGTTGACGCTATACACCAAGTTCAGATTTATAACCGTCCAACAAGAAACATTAAAGCAATCATTCTACTTGTTTTTATTTCTGCTTTCTTTGAGAATTTGATACTGTGTTGCTGTCGACATGTTGTACAGGAGCATAAATTCTCTTATGCTTAACTATCTGTCCCGAAATTGGATTCCATCAGCATTGCCTTAACTTGAGGGACCGGTACATGAGGCTAAACATTTGGGGTTTGGGTATATGTTCTAAAAATTCTTAGCTTTATGTCTCTTTCTACCCCTGACCTCAAAAAATCCCATCTATTTGATTTTGGATGAACTGGAGATAGCCATTGAAGAATTTGTGATAGTAAGACCCTGTTCGGCAACCATAGCTCATGTTTGAGCCACATTATTTTTTTTATTCTCATTCTTCTAATCATTTTCAACCACATATTCTTCAATAAAATAATATTTTCCACTACATCAATAACGTTTCCTTCCTTTTTAACCACACATTTACACAATAAAATATTATACGTGTAAACCCAAAACTTTTTCCTACTTTTTAATCACACATTCTCCTAAAAATCATTATTCAAAACTTTGTTTCTTCCAAATAATGATTGTCAAATAAGGGACAAAAGGGAGAAAAAGAGAGCACCGAACCGTCGGGATGATAGAGGCATTCAGTCGATGCAGGTCGTAACAAAGTTATTAACCAAGGAAAAGACAAACTTGTACGATAATCATTAAGGAGGTGCCGATAACATAAATAAATAAATTACTCGATATAATATGATATGATTTTTGAAAACAAATAATTGGGCACCAATGAGCAAAAATAGCGGAGTGGAATAAACTGAGACTGGTGAGGTAGTAAAGTATGTTGCAGAATCTATACAATTATATTGCACATGGCAGCATAATATCTCGTCAAGGGTGACAAATTGCTTGTCAAATATAAGAATGTAATCCTAAAACAGGTGAAGATAACATTGGAAGTTGCAAAAAAGTTGATCAACTTGTCTGATTCTTACAAATTTTCTTGTATTTAATACTGGTTACATATCATCCTCTGACATCAATGTTTATTTTAATTAATTGAGCCTTCCTATGCTAATATACATGACACAAGAACTACTGCAACAATGTTTGGTGGTTGTTTCAAGCAGGAACGTGGATCTAATGCTCTGTCTGTAAGTAAAATTTTCCTGGATATACTTATTCCATTGAAAGATTATTGTGTCAAGACAGCTAATTAATAACATTTTATGCTTGTCTGTGTTTGGTTTTTCTTAGATTGTGGAGCTTCTGGTTCATATGGATTGCGAAGGATGTGAGAAAAGGATACGAAGAGCAATTTCTAAATTGGATGGCAAGATTTAAATTGAATTCCCTCCTGGTTTAGTTACCCTAATTTATTCTTTCAATGTTATCTTCTCTAGCATTAATACTTTATGAAACTTGAAGTAAAATAAAACCTGGTAAAACTACAATGTTTGCAAACAAGCGTACATACATATTTATGAGTTATTACTAACGGGCGTTTCGAGCTACATCCAACCAGACCACCTGAGGCTGGCCCTGGTGTGCCACTCCTATTTTAACCAAGACTTATATATCAACTTACGGACAATCCTATTAGGATGTCGTGTCCGTGTTGGACTATGACACTAGTTGGACAAGACATGTATCCAACAAGTTCATGTATCCAAGCCCCATTTTTTTTGTATATTTTTCAAAATTACTGACACTGGAGAGATACTTAAGAGACATTCTCGATCAAGTGCCCAACAAACTATGTAGCTTTCTATATTAAAAATTATATACACAAAGAAATTATTTATGAATTTGATTGAAGCATTTAAATCACGTATCTCCGATGTGTTTGCGTTTTACTTTTTGAAAAATCATGTATCAGCGTGTTGGTTTAAGCGTTGCTTAGCATACGAGAGCCTGTTTGAGCCCCATTTTTTGAAAATAATGCATTTTAGAATAATAATGTGTGATTAAAAAAAAAAGGAAATTTTGGATTTGCCAGGAATATTGTTTTATTTAAAAATGTGTGGTTGAAAAGAATAAAGTAATAAATCTATTTTGAAAATAATGGGAATCAAATAAGGACCAAACAAATGATTGTGTTTCTTTCTATTAAACTGAAAAATGGTTGCAGGTGTGGATAGCTTGGAGATAGACATGGACAAGCAGAAGGTGACAGTAAGTGGGTATTTGGACAAAAGGAGGGTTCTTAAACAAGTTAGAAGAAGTGGCAGAAAAGCTGAGTTTTGGCCATTTCCATATGATGATGAATACTATCCCTACGCAGCTCAGTATTTGGATGAATCAAATTTCAGTTCTTCCTATAATTACTACATGCATGGACAAAATGAGAGCATTCATGGATACTTCCCTGCCCTTCCGTTTCCCACTACCATCGATGATAAGATTACCTACAGTTTCAGCGAAGAAAATGTTAATGCATGCACCATTATGTGACACATAAAAGAGAACTCGCGACCATAAATTATACTGGAATTGCATGAATCCCTATTTGAGGAAACTATAATAAGAAATAATAATTTGATCTATGTCGGTTCTACCAAAATCAAGTCACTCTTATATAACTCAAAGATGGTGCTCATGAAAGATAGAATTAAATTTTATTCTACTTATATATGGCATTTTTGGTTCATTAAATCAGACAAGATTCATAAATTTTCTTGCAGTTTGTCTACTTTAATCGTGTCCGATTTTCATTATCCCAGCATGCCAAACACAATTTGGATTTTTCATTGATGTGCAAATAGCAGTGTTCTAAAAAGGCAAAAATTGAGATGAGGCGGCAAGGTCAAGCCTTACGAATCTAGCATAAAAATGTAACTTTATTTTTATTTTTAATATTATTCAATTATTCTGTGATCATTGAATAAATAAACTAAAATCATAAATTGTATAATTACTTTCTAATTTCTATAACTAGACAATTAAAAATTGAAAGCACATTATCCTTCTCAAGAAAATGGACCCAAGAAATTTCTCACACCTAGCGCCTAGGCCTTTTTAACCTTTAGGTCCAAATACAAAGATAGTTATTAAATCCTTAGCGTTGTATAAAAACATTCCTCCAATAGTAACAGTTAATATGAATAAGAGAGTTCCATATTCAGCTCCTATTGAATCTGCTACCGTAGTTTTCTTGATCTACCTAATTGGTCAAGGAAGTTTATATAGTAATATGCCTCTAGAAATTTCTACCATGATTGTATTCTGACACAAAAAGAAATTGAAAAAAATAAAAAAATAATATTGCTTGTCTAGGTCCGCCTATCTCGCAATAAACGATCATAAGAAGAGTTAATCTCCTTTTTCAGGCCTTGTCGATATGATATGGGAATGTTTTGAAAATGCCTCATCCCTAAACGCTCCTAAATGATATATTTTTACGCCTTTTAGAACACAACAGAATAACAACTCACCACTTAAAACCAATAATAATAATAATAATAATAATAATAATAATAAAATGACCATTACTCTTATGTTTTTTTTTGAAGAACTAAAATATAATAAGGTTCGGTTTATGCCGTGCCAATAAAATTAGCAATTTATTGCTTGGGCTTGGGCCTAAGTCTAGTGATATGCTTCAGCCCACCAATATAATATCAATATTTTTAGCTATTGGGCTGGCCCAATCAAATCCACTAGGGCCTCGTAGGTTTGGGAAAATTAGGCCAGTTACTGTAAAAAGGGAACAAATTAGATTAATACACTTTAACCAAATTAAAACCTCTAACAACCGTAAATAATACGTTCCCAACCCCAAAATCGTCCAAAAAACCCAAAAGCCCCAAAAAATCCCCAAAACCACGATTCCGTCAGGTGGGAGAACCAAATCTGGTGCTGTGGCTAGACGAAATAGTTGGTACTGGCATGGCGCTGGTGGTGCCGTAGGTGGTGGAATTGGTGGGGGTATTGTTAGGGCTGGTGTTGGTGGTGGCTATTGGACAGGTGCAGGGGATGCTTGTTGTTGAGATATAACCGGTGGAAGTGCTGGCGGTGAAAGAGAATGTTAAGGAAAGAGAGGGGTTGGACCAGAATGTGGGCGTGAAATAGGAGGTGAAGTTTGCGCTGCAGTACTCAGGTGCTGCTAAAACTGCTTTAGTGCCCAGAGGAGTTGCAACAAGTTTAGCAATATCATCGACGAGTACTTGGTCAGAATCTAGATAAACAACCTTTTGAACGCATTCTGGGAGCATATCAGCTAGACAGTTGCGGGCATAGTCGAATGGACAATCCAGTGCAGCACGAATAGAAGTTGAGATCAACCCCGCCACCGGCGAATCGTCGAAAGGATAGATGTTGAACTGAAGGTAAGGAAATGACTTTGTGATTGTGAGGTTGAGATGGGAGGTGTCGGCGGCAATGGAAGACACCAAGTGGAAGATTATATTTTCAGGGCAAGATGAGTGTTAAAGGACTGAAAGAATAGCAGCCATGGATCCCCTGAGGTACAGCCGGTGGAAGTGAAACTGGATTCTAAACCGGGATACCCACAAGCCATCGGCATTGGCATTGCGTCTGCTGGAAATTGGAATGTTGTTGTCCAAATTTGGAATTCTGTTTCCCGGGCTTCTTCGTCTTCTTCACATTTAGCGATTAGTCTTTACTTTTTTTTTTTTTTTTTTTTTTTTGTGTCATCACAATTTCATACATTATCATTATTCCTGTTGTATTCCTTTTGACTTTTATTTTAGCTGAGTTTATCCTCCGAATTTTTGTATTCCCAATGTCTAGTATTTTATTCTACGAATACTTGTCTTGATGTTTGTATCACAGGTTCATCATATTATTGTTGTAACGTTTAATTTTCTTTTTGATCACTATTTTGCCACCAGCCTAAACCTCTCGTTATTGAAGCTAAGTCCAGAACTAGAAGAGACGACAACAATGCCAACCAATCTAGTATTGGTTAGAAGGCATATAATTTGCTTATTCATTTATTTGTTTCTTTTCTGAATTTGATTCTCAGCATAATGGTTCCTACAATCAAGATTATTATCAAGAGGGATATTGAGTATTTGTCACTTTTTTTGAATGTGTGCAACTTTTTTTAATGTGTTATTTTTTAAAATTCATCACTTTTTACAAATTTATCTCACGTTTTTGAATTTTTGTCACTTTTTTAGTATGTCACTTTTTTTTAGTGTTCACTTTTTTCTATCACTTTCTTGAAATTTCAATCATTTTTTAGTAACAAACATCACTTTTTAATAAAAGTGAGATTATAAAATGACACTAATATTTTAAAAGTGACATTGTTTCACTTTTTTTTTTTTTTTTAAAAAGTGATAATTTTATCACTTTTTTGTATGTGTGTAACTTTTTTAAGTGTTTGTCACTTTTTTTTGTCACTTTCCTGAATTTTGTTTTCAATTTTTATTGTTTGTTACTTTTTAAAATTTCTATCACTTTTTTGAATAACAAACATAGGTTTTGATTGATGTTCTGTCACTTTTTTAAGTATTTGTCACCTTTTTGAGTGTGTGTCACTTTTTTTGAGTTTGTGTCACTTTTTTTTTTTTAAAAAAGTGACCGTGTCACTTTTTCATTTTATACAGTATTTTTTACTTCCTAAAAACATTTCATATGATTTTTCAAAACATCCCTAATTTTAAGGGTATTTTTGTAAGTACCCTGTTGGGAATTTACTTAATCATGTACGACGAAAATAAAACAATTTTCAATTCCCAAACGAGGATCCGCAATGTGTTTATATAGAAACTGTGATTAGAATTATACCTTTGCTGAATTCCACAAACTCTTTTGCTTTTTCTTGAACTCCAATGATCACGATCTGCAATCCAAGCTGTCCAACTGTCCAGCCTCCAATGGTGATCCACACAGAGAACAAGAATGACGGTTAGGGTTTTCTTTTCTTGTGCTAGTAAGAATAATGAAAATTTCATACTGTTTTCAAACCCTAATAGCCTATTAAAATAAGTCCAAATGGGCTCGACTCATCTGTTAAACTTAACGCGATCCAATATTTAATTAATCAAATTAATTAAATCTGGTCCATGAATTAATTAATCCAATTAATTAATTCGGGCCTATTAATAAACAACCCAATTAATTAATTATCCAATAATTGTAATTAATTAATTGGTAAATCTCATTCTTCTGATTTTCTTTTGTGTGTGACCCATTAGGTTCCCGATCACGATTCCTAACGACGTGAATTATTATTTTGATCTAATCAAAATTGATAAATTAAAACGCCCCTTTTAATTTATCACCAATTCACTTTCGTTGTCCCAGATTGACATCTAGTAATATGTCAGGGCAATACATGTGACGGGAAATATCACGTAGTATGACAAAATCAAACTTGTTCGTTTACCGTGAAACTATAATCCTTTCGTCAATATGATCCGATCAATTATGAGATATGGATATGTGTCAATCTCAATTATCGATCATATCTTTTATCCCACTGTTAAGTCAATGTAGTCGAAAACTCTTTTCCGACTTAAGAATTCACCTTGACCAAAGATTTCATTATTAACTTAACTGGATAAAATGTAGATTATAATCTCTTACTATCTAAGAGTGACGAATCCTCTATTGATCATTCACAACCTTCATATGATTCTTGACATACCCGAACAATGCTGTATTAGTGACCCTTGACAGAGCAACATCCAACACCACCAAAGTATGTCTGCCCTCATATAAAGTACTATGATGATCTCAAGTCAAAGGACCAATTCCACTACCGAACGTTAGAGATTAACCATTAACACTTAGATAGTTATCCATGTGGAATCTCTCAGCGGGTCTCCAATGTTTTGTTCTATAACAAAACATTCACGTGTTCATTCAAGTGTCACCACACTTTAACTTGTGAGATCAGTTACTTACTTCACAAGTAAGAATGCCACACACGATAGTCTATCCGTAATAACAATATCCATATCTCGTTATTACTTCGACCACGGGCGATTTAAGATTCAGTCATATGTAATTTGTATCTCACAATCACAACTCCTTGTGATTAACAAATTACCAAGACTTGAATCTATGGATTCTATTATTTAATTTATTAGAATATTAATTCAATTAAATAATAGATATTGCCATATATATGCATTGATTATATATATTCAAAGTATTTATGTCCAAAGTTGATTGGACCTAGGGCATAACATTTACATACCCCTAGAAGTTTTTTGACGCTTAAAGGATGTCAAAGGAGTGGTACTAAAGTTGGTTCACACTACAAAAGAAACACAAAAAAATCAGAAATTATCCAAAGGTAAGAAATAATCTTTGAAATAAATAAGCTAGTACATAAATTTACTTATAGTAACTTGGATACCAATGTCGTGAAATTTTGGATTGGAGGGGTGGAACAGCCCCTCAGTTTCATGAGTCTCAGAACTTATAAGAACAATGTACAATCGAAGCACGAAGTTCGTTAAGAGCTTGACCGCGAAGGGGAGCCGGTTGTTTATCTACACCAACATAGTTAAATAAGACAATTTTTAATTTAAAAAGTAAAAACTAAGTAAAGGAAAAACACTTCCTAAACTCGCAGTAAAATCAAGGCACAATCACGGAAGGATGGGGGTCATTAGATTGAAGTCCACAATTACCGCGAACAAAGAAGAAGCTCTCTTTCCAATTATGTACTTTATTGAGAGTAATGACAAGCTTCGAGCATGTCCTAGGAGTGCGAGGGGAAAGATGGAGTACCCTTTCTATGGGTTCACTTTATTTCCAACCTTCATGGGATGGTAAATGGATTAAAAAAGTCTGGTGAAAGCTTTCCCCCATACCCGCAGCATTCCATAAAAAAAGGACCTCGTCATATGGTCTACTCATTTGGAGGTAGCTGGATAGGAGCGATATTGAAGAAAGAAAAAATATTACGAAAAAAATGATGAAAGGAAACTCTAATCCTCATATCCATGGAATGCTTTTAGATGGCTATACAGTCATGAGAAGGGCAATTCACGGTTTGGAATTGTCTATGACAAATCAACTCTGTGTCATTAGGCATGCCAAAGCGGTCCCGAATTACACTCAAGTCCTTCTCAGTAATATTAGTGAATAGTTTTGAGACTTTCAAGACTTCCCCATAACTAACATTAATGTCATCCAAAACATTCGAAGTCTTGCGATCATGGGCAAACGCAAACATTTTGAGTTAGGGGGGTATAATCAAACTTGCAAAAATGCTGTGAAGAATTTTACATTCGAAAATTTACATAAAAAAATCACATCTATGTAATTTTACATCCAAAAATTTACATGTAGTATGAGTTTTTCGGATGTAAAGTTCGAAAAATTTTAATCTCATATCCCATGTAAAACTTTCTAATAAGATGATGTAAATTATATTGACAAATTTGTTCTGCAAATATAATAATAATTGAAATTTTTTAAAGAAAAAAGAGTTAAGACTCTTTTTTTTAAGACATACGTTTTATACATCTTTATCTATTTTTTATATTTGTTTGGACCATTCGATATGCCTATGACATGGGGCGATATTAGATTCGGATAGCATACAAGCATCAGAGAATTTTTAAAGTTAACACGTTATCAAAATTCTCAAAATAGTAGTTTGGAACGACCTACTTTGATTAGCTGTAACATTTGTTACGGCTGACCGGTACGTGCACCATTAACAAAATAGAAAACTAGGCCGTGAGCACTTTGAATATCAAGAATGCAATATTTCAATTTTATTTGGTATCCCATAACGAATTTGAAAATTGTGACAAAAACATAGGAAAAAAATTGGCCCCAAAGTTGGAGGGTCTCGTGACCCCCCATGCCATCCCCTGTGTCCGCCTATGCTTGCGACCTTCATCAACCTTATGTTGAGAATTATGCTTAGTTTAAGAAGTTTTGAGTTAGCCCCAGAACTGGATGGATTCATTACAGATTGAAGCAACACCTCAACATGTTGGGATCCCTCGAAAAAGGAGGGCATATTAGGGGAGGTATCCCTAAGTCTAGAGCTTTATAATTTCGATTTATATGACATATTCTAGGATTCACATTGGAAAGACATTCTAACAAAAGAATCACAAGAGCAATATAGAGGTAAATTGCGAAGAAATTTCCAAAGTGAAAGATAGAATCGCCAAAAAAAATGGTTTAAGGCACAAATAAAAAAAAATAGTAATATAGAAAAAGCAGAAAGGAATATACAAAGGGAAATAACGTATTTATAGTATTCAATAAGGAACGTGAGCCATTGAGTTACATACTTAACAAATCGTAACCGTCCAAATTATCTAGCAATCTCGACCATCTAATATTAAAGGGTGCCGACGATTAAGAATTCAAAAATGAACGGACATGATTACACGTAATTGACACGCACATTAAATGTGCACAGACCACTAACCTTGAAATGCACAACAAAGCCTTGTAGCGCATGTAAAAAATGTTACAATCATAGCATGTCTCCTCAAAGACATGTAATCAAACAATAAAAATATGATAATTTCTAAATTTAATATAAATAATAAAATCGGACTTCGAGGATTATTTCTTAAATCAGAGAATCAATTCTGCGTCATACCTGACGAACCATAAGTAAGGGAAAGGAGGCAAGAACATAAAGAGCTCACATAGTATAGGCGAGCTATTTCCCCCATCCAGATTGACTAAAACTCGTTATTGAAGGTATTCTACGGGGAAATCAGTTCTTGATTTCTAAACTATAGGGTATTTCTAAGCGTGGTAAAGTGGATATGTTATGGGATCCTCCTCATAGTGATTAAAAGTGAGAGAAGGGTTCCACAGTGGAGGGCCCAAAAACATGACGTCTTGTTCATGTTTACCACGATATTCAATAGTGCTTTCCACGAGCAGCACCAATGATGCTACAAGAAATCATACCAGGGATGGCTAGATTAAGAGTTAGGACAACACGATGAATGAGCATAAATAGTACCTTTGAACAATTGCAAAAAAGGCTAAGGGAATTGTTCCCATAGCCCCTTCAATTATTAAGTTAGAAACCATGGATTGAAACATATAAGCATGAGGCTATAAAGTCACAACTTCCTATACTCAGTTTCGAATGGCTCTGACTGCAACGTGCAGATTGATACCAAGTTCGAACAATATTAACTAAGTGAGAAATATAAATAACAAATTAAAACTTGAACACTAGATATAATGTGGTAAACCCCGAAGGGAAACATCCAAGTGCCCTCATGCCACGGGTCTAGCAATCTACTTAATTGATAAAAAATACAATAGAATTCATTTTGTGATTTCTCATAATTAACAAAGAACAATCAAAAGAAATTAAGAACTACTCACTTTGTATCTTTTCTTTTGGCTTGTTGATGAAGTGGAATCAAAATCATCGGTCTTGACTTTATCACTGCCTTCCTATTGTACTTGCTCGCAACTATTACTAGAATTAAGAATCAACATTTTTGACTCATGCCAAGGAGCTTGATCAACAAATGAGATTGAACATTCAACACAAGTTGATCTTTGTTCTCCAAATACTTGAAGAAAGCATTGGCTTTAAAAAAATTCTCAATGAAGCATTACATTTAGGTCTAATTGTGTGCTATGTAAGCTATACCATTAGACATGTTACCAAATCCTTCCAATTTTTCAAGCATCATTTACGTAGTGATGGTACTAATTTTCAAAGTTAACTGACTAACATGGAAAATTTTAAGTTTAGTGATCCCGTAGGAACTTTGAGAAAAGTTCAGTGATCATTTAAAGAGTTAACCCAGCTCAAAAGTGATTATTTGAAGTTTGGATGACTTCAAAATCGAAATTCCTTAATGAGAAATTTGTAGTATATCTTAAGCTTTTTTGGCTATCTTGCATGTAGAGATCAAATAAAATTGGTTAGATTCAACAGAAAAAAAAAAAAAAAAAAAGATTTAAAGCTATTGAATCTAACTAGCATTACTCTCTCTCTCTCTCTCTCTCTCTCTCACACACACACACACACACATATTTTAAGTCACAGTAGGTACTTTGTATTCATACATAATTGATTGCCAAGCTTTTTCATTTAGGGATAGGACATAAACCTGCTTCTAATTTTTTAATGAGTAGTTAGTCCCGTCTTGGATAGAAGATCGAAATAATGCTGTCCATATCTAAATTTATCTTGGACCTCTCTTCTTAAAAGTGAACCCGCTCTTATACCAAGTGTAAATTCTAAAAGCCTAGGTAAATTAAAAATGAATTTTAATTATACTATTGAAAAACTAGACAACAAAAAGTTAAGAGTTTTTAATATTCAGTTTCAAACGGCTATGACTGCAAAGTGCAGACTCATATATGTTTGGGCGGTTTAACAAAGTGCAGAATTTAAATAACACATTAAAACTTGAATACCAAATATAACATGGAAAATTCTGAAGGAAAACATCTGCGTGCTCTCATGCCAAGGGTCAAATAATCCACTAATTAATTGATTAAAAAAAAACAATAGTATCCATTTTTTTTTTTGTAAAATTAACAAAGAACAATCAAAAGAAACCAAGAACAACTCCTTTTGTATTTTCTTCTTTTAATTCGTTGATAAAGTGGAATCAAACTTACTGGTCTTGAGTTTATCACCACTTCTCTATTGTACTCGATCGTAATCATCACTTGAATTGAGAATCAACATTCTTAAATCACGTCAAGTAACTTGATCAATAAATGGGATTGAAAATTTAGCGCAAATTGATTTCTGTTCTTCAAATACTTGAAGAATAGGCATTGAAAAATACTCAATGAAGCATTAAATCCGTTCGAACTCCTTAAAAAATGGTAGAACTACATGTAGCTAGGTCACGAACTAGAATTAATTTTCCAAAGCTTAATTCCATTCTTGTTTAATTACTTTACTTATAGGTAAAACAATTATCAAATAAAGGAATTAATTCTTACCTAAACAGGAGACATTAAGCACGAAAAGAAGATTAGTATATCAAATGTAAGAATTTGGGGCCTCCAATCGACCAAACCGAGCTCAGATTAAACCACAATCGAACCACCACAATGTCAACCCATCTCCTCTCAAAACCGACACCAACCCAAACACCGGTTGCTCCAAGGTCAGCCCACAAAGGGCTCGGTGGGAGGAAGGAGGGAACCTCAAAGTTCAACCACCAAGGCTAAAGGATGAAGGAAGAAGATGGATCACCAAAGGCACCAAGCCAAAGCACAAAGCAACAAGGAATTGATCTCTCCTCTCCTGAAACGGCTGCCCTCACTTCCTCTCACAAACACAACAGTAATGGGCTCAATACATATATAGTATAGATGGGCTTTTAGGTTAGGGAGAATAAGGCCCAATAGGTAGAATACAAGTAGGCTAATAACCTAAAAGCCTTCCAAGGTAATGGGCCGAGCCATGAGTAACACTAAACAAATTAGGCTACTTCAAATGGCCCACTTAGGGTGTCGGGATGGTACGTTCATTGTGGTGTCGACATTCCACTTCAATCATCGGCCGAGGCCTATGAAGACTAATCCAACATAAACCGATTTAACATCATTGCTCGGATTTATTGGGTATCAAAAACCCAACAAATCTCCACCTTGATCCCAATAAATCTGCAAGCAAACAAAACACACAGTTTATACTTGCACAATCAAGGTAACCAATAAAATTGGCATCACAGAACTTACCTCGTGTCTCCACCTGAAACACATACCATACCTGCTTCATGTACTCACCAGGGCTAAGGTCAAGAACACCTAAGTAGAAGCAAATAATCACAGCAATCAATCAAGAGCAAATAAACATGCGATGGAGATATCATATAGGATAACACAGATCTTATCAAACACGTTCACACAGAACAACAGATTAACACTCAGTTAAACAACAGGCCAACACATACGCAACAAATGCATAAATGACCTCACGAAGAAGATCTCACCACACTTATCCTATCCCATTCCGTGTTGCTCACAACTCGAGAACACATATCTCATCTCATCGCCCACAATGCTCACTAGGCTAATCACTCAACTCATGTTTAACTGGTAAGCCTCTATAAATCCTAAGTTATCGGGATAATCCTTTATCACCACATCACTTCTTCCAACCAACGTGGATAATGGGTCTCCACCTAATAGAAGTGATAGAAGTGCCTCACTCGCACTCCACCTGATCAGGGTCTCTTACAGATAAAGGATTTCAACATTTGATCACATCTCCACCGTGATCCAAAAGTCACACTCCACATCCCACGGTACAACCACAATGTACCCCTAGACATCTATACTCCACCTTGCCAAAAGACATACTCACACACCGCAAATGCATCACAACCCCACTATGGCAAATCAACACCTTTCGACGACCACAAAGGTTAGGGTTCAATCTAAAATTGGCCCACGCACCAACAAGGTTACTCCAAACACCAACGCTCAAAAAAATCCACAAAGGACTAATCCCACAAAGGGAAGGGTGACGATGACACTCACAAAGAGGATAGAAGAAAGAGTTTGGTTACTTCACAACACTCACTGAAGAGTCTCACACAGAGAACGAAGATAACCCTCACAGGCTGCCCCACATAATCTCACAAACCACACGAGCTCACCTGAGATGAAGGAGAAAATGGCTGCCCCTCTTACTTCGGGATAATCCAATCGCCAATCGTCTTGTACCGCCGTTATCAAACGGGACCCGCTGCCTGACCACCAATGTCAGGAAGACTTTCGACACAATCTTACTTCTCACTCACAGAGCAAACGGAGTACGCCATAGATCTCAACCCACTATGCATGCAAACACATTACACCAAGTAGTAAGATCACTCCAATTCATGCCGATGCACATATCAAACACATTGAATAATGCACATATAACCACGCAACCGAATTGAGCATCACACACATGCAGAAAGGATTACACACAAATGCACATAGCATTAACCAGGTTTACACTCAATAAACCTCACACGAGTCATCACTCGACCCAAAAAACAGAATTCGCCTCACAACTCTCATCAACTTTCCTTTTATCATCCCTAAGACAGTCTATTTCAACAATGTCCAAATAATTGCGGTTAAAGCACATATTACTTTTCGCACATACCTTAGACCACATTTGCCAAATTAAAATATCATATTTTTCATTAAAATATGCACAACTCATAATGTGTCGTCATTTTAACCAAAAATGCACAAAACACGAAATACAACCAATAACGACCACAAGTAAAGTACCGACACAATTCACACAGAATAGTCAAGTAAAATTTTCTAAGGCCACGTGCAATTCTAAATAATGAAAAATAAATCGACAACAAATTCACGAAGAATTTAAGGCAAATAATTAACAAGTAATTCCTAGGTCTAGTAACAGGCAATGGTTACCCCTTCACGGTAACCCCAAACCTAACGTCACCCCACACGATGACTTCTAATGCGAAAAATAAATTATCCTACACAATAATTTTAACCGCAATAATAAAAGGCAAAGAATACGATACCGAGCGGACCACGTCTGAAGGTCCGTAAATATCGAGAGCTGCGAATTCAACACTTTAGGACCATCACTCTTCGTCCTAAAATCACCCGTAACCACGGCAACACAAAACGACACTCGGCACCTGAACGTCCAAACGGAAACTGGTCTAACTTTCACCGTAGTACCCCAAACTGAAATCCGTCAACTCCGTTGGGTCCGTCTCGATGTCCCCAACAAACTGCCTGAAGACCACTTCCCCAGATTCAGCCTCCACGCTCTTCCACGCGCCGCCACCGTGGCGGCGCGTGGGCCTCACGCGCCGGCGACGCGCCGGCGCGTGACCAACACGCGCCATCTCCCCAGCTGCGCCTCGACCTGCTGAGTCCGCCAGTGGTGTCCGTTTCCCCAAACTCCTTCTGGTTTGGCCGGAAAACCCATTTGCAGGTCCGAATTTCGCACAAAAAACTGGACAGTTTTCTGCTTCACTTTCTGGTTCGATTTCTGACCTATTTTGGTCGATTTTTCACCACCAAAATCACATATTCTCTTCCACCCAAGCTCTGATACCATTTGTAAGAATTTGGGGCCTCCAATCGACCAAACCGAGCTCAGATTAAACCACAATCGAACCACCACAATGTCAACCCATCTCCTCTCAAAACCGACACCAACCCAAACACCGGTTGCTCCAAGGTCAGCCCACAAAGGGCTCGGTGGGAGGAAGGAGGGAACCTCAAAGTTCAACCACCAAGGCTAAAGGATGAAGGAAGAAGATGGATCACCAAAGGCACCAAGCCAAAGCACAAAGCAACAAGGAATTGATCTCTCCTCTCCTGAAACGGCTGCCCTCACTTCCTCTCACAAACACAACAGTAATGGGCTCAATACATATATAGTATAGATGGGCTTTTAGGTTAGGGAGAATAAGGCCCAATAGGTAGAATACAAGTAGGCTAATAACCTAAAAGCCTTCCAAGGTAATGGGCCGAGCCATGAGCAACACTAAACAAATTAGGCTACTTCAAATGGCCCACTTAGGGTGTCGGGATGGTACGTTCATTGTGGTGTCGACATTCCACTTCAATCATCGGCCGAGGCCTATGAAGACTAATCCAACATAAACCGATTTAACATCAGTGCTCGGATTTATTGGGTATCAAAAACCCAACATCAAAGATTTTCTTGAGTTGTTAATAAGGAAAGATAATATTAATTTTATCTATCACTAAATTCACCTAATTAACTATTTGAAAATATCTAGGATGAAAAGTAATTTATTGTACATGAGCTACAATATATAACTAGATGCTGTATCCCGTTAATTATAGAAAACTTTAGAAAATACAACCTAATATTTTTTTCAAATAGTATCTAATAGATCGTTAAACATGAATATTGGGGAGTACTTTTAGGAAACTAATATTAACCTCGTGTAAATATTGTTTATTTAGGTAAAACTCAATAGTGGACGAGCTTTAGGAGAAAAAGGAATGAAAATCGAGCAAAAAGGATGAGTTTTGTGCACAATTCGGAGACTGTTGATCAAATTGATATGAATTTGAGGATCAAGGGCTTTAATTGCAATTGCAACGAACTTGATCTGATGAAAGGATTGAAAATAGGGATCAAACTACATAGTGTCGATAGTTGAGCCCTACGATCACAGGACATGCTTGGTAAAAGTAGTAAACATGTAATCGCATGACGGTATGCCAAGTTATGTTTCATCCAAGTTTTGTAAGCAATATAGACAATGATTTAACCAATTTTTGGCCTCCAATTTCAAGAGTTTTCATTCAAGAACGTAGAGAACAAGACTAGTGTTAAGAAATATATGATTATTTTGTTTTTATTATTTATTAAGGGTAGAATAGTCTTTTAAGTTTTCTTTATTTTAGACTATATATAGTCTCTTTGTATCTAGGTTTTATTCATTCAAATACATTATGCAGAATCAATAAAACCCTAGCCTCTTCTTCTTTTTTCTTTTTGGATTGTTTAACATGGTATCAGAGCTAGGTTTTATGAGAGTTGACATAATCTCAAACACAGCTTTTTTTTTTAGAAGAGACGATTTTGGGAGGATTTTTTCGTTCCGTTTCTGCAATCTGGTATTTCGTTAGGGTTTTCATTCAGTTTCTGCAATTTGGTATTTCATTTCCCTTACTTTTGCGATTTGGGTATCCTTCTTCTTTTCTTTTATTATGGCTACTGAAAGAGACGATTCGCTTCAATCTGTGAGTGTGAGGTTGGATGGAAAGAATTATTCGTATTGGAGTTATGTGTTGAGAAATTTTCTTAAGGGTAAAAAGATGTGGGGATATATTAGTGGAACTTCTGTAAAACCTACGGATATTGATGAGGGTTATGCTGCTTCAATAGATACTTGGGAAACAAACAATTCAAAAATTATTACTTGGATTAACAATTCTGTTGAGCATTCCATAGGTAGAGAGTTGGCAAAGTATGATACATCAAAGGAGGTTTGGGAACATCTGCAAATGTTATTCACTCAGTCAAATTTTGCAAAACAGTATCAATTAGAGAATGACATACGAGCTCTTCAGCAGAAGAATATGAGTGTTCGGGAGTTTTATTCTGCTATAACAGATCTTTGGGATCAATTGGCTCTTACAGAATCGGCAGAATTAAAGGCGTGCAATGCCTATATTGCTCATAGAGAGCAGCAACGGTTGGTACAGTTTCTAACGGCACTTCGCAGAGATTTTGAAGGACTTAGAGGTTCAATTTTGCATCGTTCTCCACTTCCTTCTGTTGATTCAGTTGTCAGTGAGTTATTGGCTGAAGAAATATGTCTTAAGTCTTATTCTGAAAAGGGAATTCTTTCTACTCCTAATCCTTCTGTGTTAGCAATGCCTTCTAAGTCAGTGTCTAATAATCATAATATGTTTCACGCAAGGGCTGCCCGTGATGAGTGCAGTTTCTGTTAGGAGAAAGGTCATTGGAAGGCTCAGTGTCCTAAGTTGAGACAGCAGAATCGAACCGTGCAGCAATTCTAAGCTTGGAAGCCTGGCAATCAATCACAATCGAATGATCGTAGACCACCTCAGGGTTATAGACCACCGCAGTTCAATACTACAGCGGTAGCTTCATCGGGTCCTTTCACAAATCCTGGTACTCTGGCTGAGCAATTTCAGAAGTTTCTCTCCTTACAGCCACAAGCTATGTCTGCTTCTGTAGGTCAGTTGCCTCATAGTTTTTCAGGTATGTCACATTCTGTTTGGGTCTTGGATTCTGGTGCTTCACATTATATGTCTCCAGATTCTTCATCTTTTGCTTCCGTGTCTCATTCGTCTTGTATTGCTGTCATGACTGCTGATGGTACTCCTATGCCTTTAGCAGGTGTTGGTTCTGTTGTCACACCTCACTTGTCTCTCCCTAATGTTTATCATATTCCGAAACTCAAATTAAATCTTGCTTCTGTTGGTCAGTTATGTGATTCTGGTAATTTAGTCACATTTTCCTCTTCTTCTTGTTATGTGCAGGATCTCCAGTCTCAGAAGCTGATTGGGACAGGCCGTAGGAAGGGGGGACTATATGTTTTGGATGAGTTAAAAGTACCAGTTGCTGCTGCTGCTACTAGTGTTGATTTATCTTCTTTTCGTTTGAGTCCTTCTTCTTCTAGTTTTTATTTATGGCATTCTCGCCTAGGTCATGTTTCGTCTTCTCGTTTGAGATATTTAGCTTCTACAGGGGCATTAGGAAATTTGCAACCTTATGATATTTCAGATTGTAGTGGATGTAAACTGGCAAAATTTTCAGCTTTACCTTTTAATCGAAGTATTTCTGTTTCTTCCTCTCCATTTGATTTGATTCATTCTGATGTATGGGGGCCTTCTCCTGTTGCCACAAAAGGAGGGTCCCGGTATTATGTTTCTTTTATTGATGATTATACTCGTTATTGTTAGGTTTATTTAATGAAATAACGTTCTGAATTCTTTGAGATATACACAACATTTCGTGCTCTTGTCAAAACTCAACATTCTGCTGTTATCAAATGTTTTAGGTGTGATTTGGGTGGGGAATGCACTTCTAAAAAATTTTGTGAACTGCTTGCCTTAGATGGAACTATTCACCAAACTTCGTGTACAGATACTCCTGAGCAAAATGGTGTTGCTGAAAGAAAATATAGGCACATTGTTGAAATTGCTCGCTCTCTCTTGTTGTCTACTTCAGTTCTTTGTGTGTATTGGGGTGAAGCTGTTCTTACTGCTGTAAGTTTGATTAATACAATTCCATCTTCTCATATTTCAGGTTTTTCTCCTTTCGAAAAGTTGTATGGGTATGCCCCTGATTATTCTTTCATTAGGGTTTTTGGTTGTACTTGTTTCGTTCTTCGTCCTCATGTAGAACGCAGCAAGTTGCCATCTCGATCTGCTATTTGTGTCTTTCTTGGTTATGGTGAAGGTCAAAAGGGGTATCGTTGTTTTGATCCAATAACTCAGAAACTTTATGTGTCTCGTCATGTTGTGTTTCTCGAGCATATACCTTTCTTTTCTATTCCATCAACTACTCATAGTTTGTCTAGATCTGATATTATTCGTATAGATCCTTTTTCTAGTGATTCGATAGTTTGTCATCTCAAGTTCCTAGCACTTCAAATACTGATCATTCGGCATGTACTGACACTTTACTCTCCGGCACACCTGAAGCTCCCTCTTCTCCTATGGTCCCTCAAGCTCCGTCTGAGACTGTGGATCCACCTCTACGTCAATCCATACGCATTCGTAAGTCTACCAAGTTACCAGATTTTGCTTATTCTTGTTATTGTTCATCTTTTACTTCCTTTTTATCTTCTATTCATTATCTCTCTGAGCCTTCTTCCTATAAAGAGGCAATTCTTGATCCTCTTTGGCAGCAAGCTATGGATGAGGAACTTTCTGCTTTGCATAAGACTGGTACTTGAGATTTGGTTCCTCTACCTCCTAGTAAGAGTGTTGTTGGTTGTCGTTGGGTGTATAAGATCAAGACTAATTCTGATAGATCAATTGAGCGATACAAAGTTAGGTTGGTTGCAAAAGGGTACTCTCAACAGTATGGTATGGATTATGAGGAGACATTTGCTCCTGTTGCAAAAATGACTACTATTCGTACTTTTATTGCAATAGCTTCGATTCGTCAGTGGCGTGTCTCTCAACTTGATGTTAAAAATGCCTTCTTGAATGAAGATCTTCAAGAAGAAGTTTATATGGCTCCCCCTCCTGGTGTTCCAAATGATTCTGGGTATGTTTGCAAGCTCAAGAAGGCGTTGTATGGTCTCAAACAAGCACCTCGTGCTTGGTTTGAGAAATTTTCTGTTGTGATCTCTTCTCTTGGATTTGCTTCTAGTAGTCATGATTCTGCTCTTTTTGTTAAGTGCACTAATGCAGGTCGTATCATTCTATCTTTATATGTTGATGACATGATTATTACTGGTGATGATATTGATGGTATTTCAGCTTTGAAGACAGAGTTAGATAGACAGTTTGAAATGAAGGATTTGGGTTCTCTACGATATTTCTTGGATATTGAGGTAGCCTGCTCACCTAGAGGTTATCTTCTTTCTCAGTCGAAATATGTTGCAGTTATTCTTGAACGGGCTCGATTTACTGATAATAAGACTGTTGATACTCCCATTGAGGTTAACGCAAAGTATTCTTCTTCTGATGGTTTACCTTTATCAGATCCTACTTTATACCGTACTATTGTTGGGAGCTTGGTATATCTCACTATTACTCGTCCAGATATTGCATATGCTGTTCATGTTGTTAGTCAGTTTGTTGCTTTTCCTACTATAGTTCATTGGACAGCCGTTCTTCGTATTTTACGGTATTTTCGGGGTACAGTCTTTTAGAGTTTTTTACTTCCATCTATATCTTTCTTGGAGCTGCGTGCATACTCTGATGGTGATCATGGCAGTGATCCTACAGATCGTAAGTCTGGTTTCTATATCTTTTTGGGTGATTAGCTTATTTATTGGAAGAGCAAGAAACAATCTATTGTTTCTCAATCTTTAATTGAAGTAGAATATCGTGCTATGGCATCCACTACCAAAGAGATTGTTTGGTTACGTTGGTTACTTGCAGATATGGGAGTTTTTCTTTCACATCCCACTCCTATGTATTGTGATAATCAGAGTTCCATTCAGATTGCTCACAACTCGGTTTTTCATGAACGAACTAAGCACATTGAGATCGATTGTCACCTTACTCGTCATCATCTCAAGCATGGCACAATTACTTTGCCATTTGTTTCTTCTTCTTTGCAGCTTGCAGATTTCTTTACCAAGTCGCATTCTATTTCTCGTTTTCGTTTTCTAGTTGGCAAACTCTCGATGCTTGTAGCTGCTGCATCGTG